>CM042252.1:52137461-52167461 GCA_023566225.1 Romanogobio albipinnatus | reverse complement strand
CAAAGGTGTTTTTTAAACAAACTTGTTTTTTACTTTAATAAGTTAACTCAATGAACTCTGGTCTCAAATAAACTAAAAAAAAGATTTGAAAAATGATGCCGAAGTATGAGTTTTATTACATCTAAATGACTGTTGCAACTGTCCATTTTTCAGGGTCTATTTAAGTACAAATTACTCTCATATTATCATATGTACACATGTTGCAACAGTATGGGCAGGTAGGTGACATATATGGGCTTAATATATATACAGTGAGGAAAATAAGTATTTGAACACCCTGCTATTTTGCAAGTTCTCCCACTTAGAAATCATGGAGGGTCTGAAATTGTCATCGTAGGTGCATGTCCACTGTGGGAGACATAATCTAAAAAAAAAAAATCCAGAAATCACAATATATGATTTTTTAACTATTTATTTGTATGATACAGCTGCAAATAAGTATTTGAACACCTGAGAAAATCAATGTTAATATTTGGTACAGTAGCCTTTGTTTGCAATTACAGAGGTCAAAGGTTTCCTGTAGTTGTTCAGCAGGTTTGCACTGCAGGAGGGATTTTGGCCCACTCCTCCACACAGATCTTCTCTAGATCAGTCAGGTTTCTGGCCTGTCGCTGAGAAACACGGAGTTTGAGCTCCTCCAAAGATTCTCTATTGGGTTTAGGTCTGGAGACTGGCTAGGCCACGCCAGAACCTTGATATGCTTCTTACAGAGCCACTCCTTGGTTATCCTGGCTGTGTGCTTCGGGTCATTGTCATGTTGGAAGACCCAGCCTCGACCCATCTTCAATGCTCTAACTGAGGGAAGGAGGTTGTTCCCCAAAATCTGGCAATACATGGCCCCGGTCATCCTCTCCTTAATACAGTGCAGTCGCCCTGTCCCATGTGCAGAAAAACACCCCCAAAGCATGATGCTACCCCCCCCCCCCCCCCATGCTTCACAGTAGGGATGGTGTTCTTGGGATGGTACTCATCATTCTTCTACCTCCAAACACGTTTAGTGGAATTATGACCAAAAAGTTCTATTTTGGTCTCATCTGACCACATGACTTTCTCCCATGACTCCTCTGGATCATCCAAATGGTCATTGGCAAACTTAAGACGGGCCTTGACATGTGCTGGTTTAAGCAGGGGAACCTTCCGTGCCATGCATGATTTCAAACCATGACGTCTTAGTGTATTACCAACAGTAACCTTGGAAACGGTGGTCCCAGCTCTTTTCAGGTCATTGACCAGCTCCTCCCGTGTAGTTCTGGGCTGATTTCTCACCTTTCTTAGGATCATTGAGATCCCACGAGGTGAGATCTTGCATGGAGCCCCAGTCCGAGGGAGATTGACAGTCATGTTTAGCTTCTTCCATTTTCTAATGATTGCTCCAACAGTGGACCTTTTTTCACCAAGCTGCTTGGCAATTTCCCCATAGCCCTTTCCAGCCTTGTGGAGGTGTACAATTTTGTCTCTAGTGTCTTTGGACAGCTCTTTGGTCTTGGCCATGTTAGTAGTTGGATTCTTACTGATTGTATGGGGTGGACAGGTGTCTTTATGCAGCTCACGACCTCAAACAGGTGCATCTAATTTAGGATAATAAATGGAGTGGAGGTGGACATTTTAAAGGCAGACTAACAGGTCTTTGAGGGTCAGAATTCTAGCTGATAGACAGGTGTTCAAATACTTATTTGCAGCTGTATCATACAAATAAATAGTTACAAAATCATATATTGTGATTTCTGGATAATTTTTTTTAGATTATGTCTCTCACAGTGGATGACAATTTCAGACCCCTCCATGATTACCAAGTGGGAGAACTAGCAAAATAGCAGGGTGTTCAAATACTTATCTTCCTCACTGTATGTATATATTGTCTTTCTAATACAAACAGTCGCTGAGAAACTGAAGAAAATGTAAAAAGTGTTGCAACCGGCCCCACTCTCCCCTGCTCAAGACACATTTATGATTATTATCAAAGTTGAAAACATTTGTGCTGGTTCAGATTTATATGGAAACCTTGATAAACTGAATGCATTCTTGCTGAATAAAAAGTAAGAAAATCCCATTACCAACAACAGCATTGTATAAAATACACTTTAATCTGGACAATCTTCATCTCATGTGTATACATCATTTTAAATATATATTTACTACTATTTTTTTTAGGTGTAATACTACTTCATTAGGATACATATTATCATAATACCTACTTAGCCTGTGTTGAATAATTTTCTTGACATTTCAGCAATAATGACGTGTTGTATTAAAGCAAATCAACCCTAAATTACATAAAGTAAAACATCCAAAACATTTTACATTCATGATAATGTCAATTACAAACAAACAACAACAACAATCATGATACAAACTTGATAGTCCTAAATAGGCTTTATTTTCTTTATACATATTTAAATTGTTTTTGATTTTGGATGAGGACATTTATCCTGAGAAAGCCGTAGCAACAAGAGCTTCTCATCTGAGCTTCCTCATTGGTCTGTCACCGCTCGTCAATGTCAAAAAATATTAGAGGTGACCAATCAAATCAAAGTAGGCGGGCCTTATGTTCACCGACCGGAGCTGATGAGCGCGAAATCCAGCAGCGTCAAGCCTTGTTTATACTCGCCGCGGCCGCAAGAGCGCGAGGGTGCGCGCGGCAAAAATGACGTCAATGCGGAGGGGGCGGTCTCGCGCGTTGGCTCCGCAAGACCCCATTTCGCCTGGCGGTGCGCAGCGCATTTTTTGTAACTCCGCGCGCACCTCCGCATCCGAAGATGTACGATTTTGAGGCGACTTTGTCCGAGCTGGTGCGTCAGTACCGGCACATTTATGACCATTCCATGAGGGATCATCGCGACAGCCAGATGGCACAGAATTCATGGAAAGTTTGCATTGATGGGCATCCATCCGTCCAACCATCCATTCCTTTTGAGAATAGGACTTTAGAATACATTTGCATTAAGCACTCAGTTTGTCTTAAGTAACTGCTTACATTTTCAAAATGAGCCTACACTAACTGAAATAGAACCTTTGATAAAATAAGGCATGTTTTATAAAAACTAACTGTACAAAGAGGCTTCATTTAGTACATTAGTTTACAAGACACTTTCTACAGCATTTATTGTGCTTGTTTAGTGTTAATTTCAGAATGTACAAACAAAATCAGAAATTAGTTGTCATCTTCAGTTAATGCACTGTGAACTAATATAGTTAAAATATAGTATATATATATATATATATATATATATATATATATATATATATATATATATATATATATATATATATATATAGTATAAAAATATCAATATAGTGTATGCATGTTTTCACATCCATCTATTTTGTTCTAATGTCGACCAATGCCACGCTCTCAGTTTTATGGTTTTATTACAAACACTGTGATAACATACATGAAAGTGAAAAATATATTTTAAAGCACAAAGCAAACACACAAGATTTAACACTTTTTTTTTTTTTTTTACTTTGATTGGCAACATTACTGTATACATCCCCTTCTGATGACAGTCCTGTACTTGTACTGCGATCAACGAAACTGTGGTCGAGCCCAACTTGTAACTGGAGGCAACACATTTTTGGTTACTGCCAGACGCAAGAACACGTAGTGTGACAGCCAGTCTCTCTTGTAAAGTTACGGGGCTCATGTGGGTTTCTTTTTATGTTCCACGAACGGCTTGCAGGACGCCCTGTTCACCTGTTCCGGTAAACTACTTCTTCGCTCCTGCTTTCGACGGATTTAAGAACAATTACTCCAAGTCGCCCCCTGTCGTTTCACAGAATACTACAATGGCGCGCGCGTCGACTATAAACGCCTCGTTCGTTTGGGGGAGGAGCGCGCGCAGTTTGCGGAGCTCGCGCTGCGGAGCCAGGCGCGAGTATAACAGGGCCTTCACGCGTCAGTCAACGGTCATAAAGTGAGATAAGATGTAAGTAGATAAACTAAACATTTAGTTGACAGCTGTTTTAACTAAACATATTTGACAGCTGTTTTAGAATAGACAAAAATAATCATAAGATTTGAAAATAATCAGGCACACTAATAAACTTTTGTCTAATTGCGCCATTTTGAAAACAGGCCTGTGATTTACGTGACCAACTATCACTGTGAGGGGACTAGAAACATTAACCGTTTTCATTAACGTTAGATTAATAATGAATGCGTACATATTGTGAATTAATTTAATAAACTTAGTTTCCTGGTAGCCTTCAGTGATTACACTGTCTAAGAAAATTATTCATAAAACATAAATATCAGTTGACCCTATGTTTACCTTCTTCAGTCACATAGACGACAATGAGAAGACTGTCAATCAACGGATACTGAGAGAAAAAGAAAGAGTGATGGAGAAGAGGAGAGAGCAGGTATTGACAAATAATCTAGGGGAGAGTGGGGTAAAATGAGCCAGTGGGTAAGCTGACCCACCCCCTTTTATCTCGGCAACTATACACTTTTATTGTCATGTGACCGTATATTTTGGAAACCACCCATCATTTCTGCCAGACAGTGAAAATGGAAGGCAGCCATTTTGTTTAAAACTGTTTTTGAAGTATTAGCATAACAGATGTTAAGGGTGTGGCATCAAAGCAAATTAAACTATTTATGATCCATATTGGTGATTTAGCAATGTATAAAACCATATCGAAATATTGAATTGGTAGATAGTTTTATCCAAAATGGCGGCAAAGTGAGCCAAATGCTGTGGGGTAAATTGAGCTGGTGTTTTATAGTAATTTACCCCACCATAAGACACTGTAGTTGAGTTAAAGTGTAGTTGAGTATAAACTGGCATCATTTCAATGTAATGTTACACAAGTGCTTTAGTTTATCATTTTCTTTAAAAAACTTTTTTTAGTTTGAGTTTATTTGATAGGAATAATGTACAAGTACAGCAAATCCTTCTTAATCATATCTTTCAATAGTCTCTAAAGGCCGTTTGACTAAAATGTTTATTAGTTTCAATGACATTTATTCATTCTTATTCAGTTTTTATTGTATTTAATTTAACTCAACAAACTCTCGCTTTAGTCTGTTTTTGGGAAGGTTACAACGTTACCCATCAAACCATTAAAGATATTGAAATTTCAACTTCATTGAATTGGTTTTATGTTGCATAAGTTTTGCTTTAAGAACAGAAATATGACCATTAGTGAAAGGAAATCTGATTATTGAAGGTGTTTTTAAAAGAGGTAAATTATCTTTACTATTTCGCATTTTGAAATTTGAATTTGATTCAGATTCAGTTAGACGGTCCGTTTACACCCAGATGGTGCAACTTACCCCTAACGCGGGGTAAGTTGAGCCACAGGAATACTATTTTTTTTTTAATAAGGACCCATATTTTTAGAACCCTTTGTCAGAGATGTATTCTGATATTTTATTGTACTCATTGCACTCCTGCTTTGTTATCTTGAGGACCACATAAGTTTTAAAAAATGGCTCATCTTACCCCACTCTCCTCCTACTGCCCATCTGTCTGTCTATCTATCCATCTATCTATCTGTCGTTCTTTCTGTCATTCTATATATCCATCCATCTATCTGTCGTTCTTTCTGTCATTCTATCCATCCATCCATCCATCTATCTGTCGTTCTTTCTGTCATTCTATCCATCCATCTATCTGTCGTTCTTTCTGTCATTCTATCCATCCATCTATCTGTCGTTCTTTCTGTCATTCTATATATCCATCCATCTATCTGTCGTTCTTTCTGTCATTCTATCTATCCATCCATCTATCTGTCGTTCTTTCTGTCATTCTATCCATCCATCCATCCATCTATCTGTCGTTCTTTCTGTCATTCTATCCATCCATCTATCTGTCGTTCTTTCTGTCATTCTATCCATCCATCTATCTGTCGTTCTTTCTGTCATTCTATCTATCCATCCATCTATCTGTCGTTCTTTCTGTCATTCTATCCATCCATCTATCTGTCGTTCTTTCTGTCATTCTATCCATCCATCTATCTGTCGTTCTTTCTGTCATTCTATATATCCATCCATCTATCTGTCGTTCTTTCTGTCATTCTATCTATCCATCCATCTATCTGTCGTTCTTTCTGTCATTCTATCCATCCATCCATCCATCTATCTGTCGTTCTTTCTGTCATTCTATCCATCCATCTATCTGTCGTTCTTTCTGTCATTCTATCCATCCATCTATCTGTCGTTCTTTCTGTCATTCTATCTATCCATCCATCTATCTGTCGTTCTTTCTGTCATTCTATCCATCCATCTATCTGTCGTTCTTTCTGTCATTCTATCCATCCATCCATCTAACTGTCATTCTTTCTGTCATTCTATCCATCCATCCATCTAACTGTCATTCTTTCTGTCATTCTATATATCCATCCATCTATCTGTCGTTCTTTCTGTCATTCTATCTATCCATCCATCTATCTGTCGTTCTTTCTGTCATTCTATATATCCATCCATCTATCTGTCGTTCTTTCTGTCATTCTATCTATCCATCCATCTATCTGTCGTTCTTTCTGTCATTCTATCCATCCATCCATCTAACTGTCATTCTTTCTGTCATTCTATATATCCATCCATCTATCTGTCGTTCTTTCTGTCATTCTATCTATCCATCCATCTATCTGTCGTTCTTTCTGTCATTCTATCTATCCATCCATCTAACTGTCATTCTTTCTGTCATTCTATCTATCCATCCATCTATCTGTCGTTCTTTCTGTCATTCTATCCATCCATCCATCTAACTGTCATTCTTTCTGTCATTCTATATATCCATCCATCTATCTGTCGTTCTTTCTGTCATTCTATCTATCCATCCATCTATCTGTCGTTCTTTCTGTCATTCTATCTATCCATCCATCTATCTGTCGTTCTTTCTGTCATTCTATCCATCCATCCATCTATCTGTCGTTCTTTCTGTCATTCTATCCATCCATCCATCTATCTGTCGTTCTTTCTGTCATTCTATCCATCCATCCATCTATCTGTCGTTCTTTCTGTCATTCTATCTATCCATCCATCTATCTGTCGTTCTTTCTGTCATTCTATCTATCCATCCATCTATCTGTCGTTCTTTCTGTCATTCTATCCATCCATCCATCTAACTGTCATTCTTTCTGTCATTCTATATATCCATCCATCTATCTGTCGTCCTTTCTGCCATTCTATCCATCCATCACCTGGGGTAAGTTGAGCCACACATGAACACATTTTTTGATAAGAAGCCATATTTTTAGAACCCTTTGTCAGAGATGTATTCTGATATTCTATTGTACTCATTGCACTCCTGCTTTATGTTAACTTGAGGACCACATAAGTTTTAAAAAATGGCTCATCTTACCCCACTCTCCTCCTACTGCCCACTGGCAAATTGTTATCCAAATTCTTTGGCCTTCAAACGTCTTGAATGGCGTATTTGTAGATCAGATTTTCTCAGGTGAGCCGATCGCCCCTAAATAGTCGGACCTCTGTGATTATAAAACCCGAATGTACGTTTTTAAATGTAATTCCTCTCACATGCTGCTCTGGATGCAGATGTTGGGATCATTATTGACCCTCTCGCTGTGGATTTTGGAGATGCAGTTCCTTATATTTTCCCTCTCAGAGTCCATCTGAGTCGAGCCAAGGCTGTTCCCGGTGGCTTTGCTCTCTGATTGGCTGGCTGCTTCTCTCGGGTGGGGCACGATCACTATTTCGACATGCTCATTGGCTGGTTTTCCCGCAGGCGCAGCTAAGGACGGCTCTGATTGGTTGCCACTGGATCGGCGGTTCAGTGCATGTTGGGTACAGGAGAACGAGCGCTGGCGGGGCGCTGGCTGTGGAGACAGGAAGTGAGGCGTTGCTGCCCGAGTAACATCCAGTGTCATCTCCCTCTCCCTCTCCCTCTCCTCATCCTCAGCCTCTGATGTCACTTCCTGGAGAGTGCTGATAGGCCGAGATGGGCGGCCAAGAATCCTGGGCGTGACCAATGCCGTTGCTGATTGGTTGGGGGTTGGACGCCAGTTCTGGGGGGAGGAGCATTGCGCCACGCCCATCTGCCAATCACTGTTGAGGACAAAACATGAGCGCACACGGCAGGCACGGGAACTTAAGAATGCAAGTGTAAGGAATTGTTGCAACTTACATCGGTGGAGGTGTTGACATCCCCCTGTGACCTATGACCCCTGAGAACGAGGCACTTCTTCCGGGCAGACATGGAGGCGAAGCAACCCAAGGGGAAAAGGCGTATGTGCGATCGTCCCAAAGCACCTCGGTGGAGGGATCCAGAGGAACCGGCGCCCTGTGAACTCTGTGAGCCAATAGGAGCTCCAGGACCTGATGATGTAATCCCTCCCGAGCCACATCCAGTGGCCGCCGCCCTTTGCAGTCAGACAGATCTTGATTGGCTGCGTTAAGCAGCAGGAATCGTGCGGTGTCATAGCAACCGTGGAGAGCCGAGAGAAACAAAGCCGTTTCACCCTATAGAGAAAGAATGACTTTTATTACATTACTATTGGTCATCTATCTATCTATCTGTTGTTCTTTCTGTCCATCCAGATAATCCATTATCTGTGTATCTGTCGTTCTTTCTGTCCATCCAACCATCCATCCATCATCTATCTATCTGTTGTTCTTTCTATCCATCCATCCATTATCTGTGTATCTGTCGTTCTTTCTGTCCATCCAACCATCCATCCATCATCTATCTATCTGTTGTTCTTTCTATCCATCCATCCATTATCTGTGTATCTGTCGTTCTTTCTGTCCATCCAACCATCCATCCATTTTCTATCTATCTGTTGTTCTTTCTGTCCATCCAACCATCCATCCATCATCTATCTATCTGTTGTTCTTTCTATCCATCCATCCATTATCTGTGTATCTGTCGTTCTTTCTGTCCAGCCATTTAACCATCCATTCATTATCTATCTATCTGTCTTTCTTTCTGTCCATCCATCCATTATCTATCTGTCGTTCTTTCTGTCCATCCATCCATTATCTATCTATCTGTCTTTCTTTCTGTCCATCCATCCATTATCTATCTGTCGTTCTTTCTGTCCATCCATCCATTATCTGTCTATCTGTTGTTCTATTTATCCATTCATCCAATCATCCATTCATCATCTATCTATCTGTTGTTCTTTCTGTCCATCCATCCATTATCTGTGTATCTGTCGTTCTTTCTGTCCATCCAACCATCCATCCATCATCTATCTATCTGTTGTTCTTTCTGTCCATCCATCCATTATCTGTGTATCTGTCGTTCTTTCTGTCCATCCATCCATTATCTGTGTATCTGTCGTTCTTTCTGTCCATCCATCCATTATCTATCTATCTGTTGTTCTTTCTGTCCATCCATCCATTATCTGTGTATCTGTCGTTCTTTCTGTCCATCCATCCATTATCTGTGTATCTGTCGTTCTTTCTGTCCAGCCATTTAACCATCCATCCATTATCTATCTGTCGTTCTTTCTGTCCATCCATCCATCCATCCATTATCTATCTATCTGTCGTTCTTTCTGTCCAGCCATTTAACCATCCATCCATTATCTATCTGTCGTTATTTTTGTCCATCCATCCATTATCTGTGTATCTGTCGTTCTTTCTGTCCATCCATCCAACCATCCATCCATTATCTATCTGTCGTTCTTTCTGTCCATCCATCCAACCATCCATCCATTATCTATCTATCTGTCGTTCTTTCTGTCCATCCATCCAACCATCCATCCATTATCTATCTATCTGTCGTTCTTTCTGTCCATCCATCCAACCATCCATCCATTATCTATCTGTCGTTCTTTCTGTCCATCCATCCAACCATCCATCCATTATCTATCTGTCGTTCTTTCTGTCCATCCATCCAACCATCCATCCATTATCTATCTGTCGTTCTTTCTGTCCATCCATCCAACCATCCATCCATTATCTATCTATCTGTCGTTCTTTCTGTCCATCCATCCAACCATCCATCCATTATCTATCTATCTGTCGTTCTTTCTGTCCATCCATCCAACCATCCATCCATTATCTATCTGTCGTTCTTTCTGTCCATCCATCCAACCATCCATCCATTATCTATCTATCTGTCGTTCTTTCTGTCCATCCATCCAACCATCCATCCATTATCTATCTATCTGTCGTTCTTTCTGTCCATCCATCCAACCATCCATCCATTATCTATCTGTCGTTCTTTCTGTCCATCCATCCAACCATCCATCCATTATCTATCTGTCGTTCTTTCTGTCCATCCATCCAACCATCCATCCATTATCTATCTGTCGTTCTTTCTGTCCATCCATCCAACCATCCATCCATTATCTATCTATCTGTCGTTCTTTCTGTCCATCCATCCAACCATCCATCCATTATCTATCTATCTGTCGTTCTTTCTGTCCATCCATCCAACCATCCATCCATTATCTATCTATCTGTCGTTCTTTCTGTCCATCCATCCGTCATTCTTTCTGTCATTCTGTCTGTCTGTCAATCTTTTTGTCGTTCTATCTATCCATTTATCCATCCATCCGTGGTTCAATTTATCCATCATAATTGACCCTCTCACTATCAACCAGTCTATTCATCCATTCATTCATCCATCCATCCGGAAGTGATTCTGATTGGCCCAGAGCGCTGGTTTTATGGGATTGGCTATAGGGAAGTAAGGAGCGTAGGATCATGAGCTTTCCTGTACCTTATGGTCCTGTAGGTCCACTGCAGCGCCGTAGCGAATGAGAGTCCGTGTCAATGGGAGGTGATTCACTGAGCACGCCCAGTGGAGGGCAGATCTCCCTGGATGAAGAGTGGGAGAGAGAGAGAAAGAGAAGAGTGGCCAGAAGGAATTGATCGATCAGTGAAAGGGTGATCAGGTAATGGCGCACAGAGGGGTCACAAAAGAGCGGACGAAGCCAAAACATGACGTGAGGAATGTGTTAAGGGAAGGGAAAACAGGAAGACCATGACCGTAAAAGAGGGAAATGAATGAGAGAGAGAAACAAAGGCATGGAAGGTTAATACATTATTCCCACATTGAGCGGGCGCTACAGCACATTAACTCTGCTCTGATTCAGGGTTTATCAGGGGAGCTGGAGTGAGGCGAGGGAAGCAGCAGTGGGGAGTTCAGGACAGGACAGAGGCAGGGAGGAGAAAGGGCAGAACACATTACTCCCCAACTGCACAGGAAACACACTCTGACCACACTGAAGACCACATGCCACAGAAGAGAACAGTACCCGTGTGGTCGGTGTTATTGACCGGCACTCCGGCTCTCAGGAGCTCCAGGACCACTCGGTCAAGCCCGCTTCTGACCGCACGGATCAGCACGACTGAGCCATCCGGACCGCACCACTGCACCGGAGCGCTCTGAGAGACGACAGCAGAAGATCAGAGAGAGAGAGAGAGCATTCAGAAATATATCTCTCTATCTATCTATCTATCTATCTATCTATCTATCTATCTATCTATCTATCTATCTATCTATCTATCTATCTATCTATCTATCTATCTATCTATCTATCTATCTATCTATCTATCTATCTATCTATCTATCTATCTATCTGTTGTTCTTTCTATCTGTCGTTTTTTCTGTCCATCCATCCATCATTCTTTCTGTCTGTCTGTCTGTCTATCTATCTATCTATCTATCTATCTATCTATCTATCTATCTATCTATCTATCTATCTATCTATCTATCTATCTATCTATCTATCTATCTATCTATCTATCTATCTGTCGTTCTTTCTATCTGTCGTTCTTTCTATCTGTCGTTTTTTCTGTTCATCCATCATTCTTTCTGTCGTTCTATCTATCTATCTATCTATCTATCTATCTATCTATCTATCTATCTATCTATCTATCTATCTATCTATCTCTCTATCTCTCTATCTATCTATCTATCTATCTATCTATCTATCTATCTATCTATCTATCTATCTATCTATCTATCTGTCGTTCTTTCTATCTGTCGTTCTTTCTATCTGTCGTTTTTTCTGTTCATCCATCATTCTTTCTGTCGTTCTATCTATCTATCTATCTATCTATCTATCTATCTATCTATCTATCTATCTATCTATCTATCTATCTATCTATCTATCTATCTATCTATCTATCTATCTATCTATCTATCTGTCGTTCTTTCTATCTGTCGTTTTTTCTGTCCATCCATCATTCTATCTATCTATCTATCTATCTATCTATCTATCTATCTATCTATCTATCTATCTATCTATCTATCTATCTATCTATCTATCTATCTATCTATCTATCTATCTATCTATCTATCATTCTTTCTATCTGTCGTTTTTACTGTCCATCCATCCCTCATTCTTTCTGTTGTTCTATCTATCCATCCATCCAGAAATATATAATGCAGAATGATTGTTAAAATCAGGAAAAATGAGCTCACACTTCTTGGCGGTCGTTGAGGTGCAGGAACAGCGTTTCTCTCCCATCCTCTAGGTGGAGCTAAAGAGGAGATTACAGAGAAACATGATAAAGGACAGTGGCTGTGTCCCAATCCCCCTTCTGCCCTACACAGTGTGCAAGATCAGAATCAGCACTTCCCCTTTTCATAGCACACTGACAATAATATGCAAATGTTGTTTAGATGGACATGATTTTCAAAGGTTGTGTTCGGGAGGTTGTGTTACATTTACAAGATGGTTGACATGATTCTGTTTAGCTTGAATCATCACTCAAAAAAATTGGCATTTTACATTGAAATATTTTAGTTTTTAATATTTATTTATTCATATTTTGAATTAGCTTTTAATTTTATATTTTCAGTTTCATTTTAATTTAAGTTTTAGCAATATGTGTTATGTTTTTTTAATATTGCTATTTAAATAGTGCATTTTCATTAATTAAAATGGCTATAATTAGATTTTAAGTTATTGTATTAAAATTTAAATACAAGCTAATTATCAATATTAAAAAATTATAAAAATGACAAAAAGCAAACTAAAATAAACAAACTATACTAAAACAAACTAAAAAACTAATTCAAAATATTAATAAATACTCTAATAGTATATAAATAATACTAAAATAACACTGCATTAGTCACATTAATATTGTATTTTAATTATTTAATAATTCATTCATTATTTTAAAACACTATATATATATTTACACTCCCCTAAAGGATTATTAGGAACACCACACTAATACTGTGTTTGACCCCCTTTGGCCTTCAGAACTGCCTTAATTCTACGTGGCATTGATTCAACAAGGAGCTGAAAGCATTCTTTAGAAATGTTGGCCCATATTGATAGGATAGCATCTTGCAGTTGATGGAGATTTGTGGGATGCACATCCAGGGCACGAAGCTCCCGTTCCACCACATCCCAAAGATGCTCTATTGGGTTGAGATCTGGGGACTGTGGGGGCCATTTTAGTACAGTGAACTCATTGTCATGTTCAAGAAACCAATTTGAAATGATTTGAGCTTTGGGACATGGGGCATTATCCTGCTGGAAGTAACCATCAGAGGATGGGCACATGGTGGTCATAAAGGGATGGACATGATCAGACGATGCCCAATTGGCACTAAGGGGCCTAAAGTGTGCCAAGAAAACATCCCCCACACCATTACACCACCACCACCAGCCTGCACAGTGGTAACAAGGCATGATGGATCCATGTTCTCATTCTGTTTACGCCAAATTCTGACTCTACCATCTGAATGTCTCAACAGAAATCCAGACTCATCAGACCAGGCAACATTTTTCCAGTCTTCAACTGTCCAATTTTGGTGAGCTGGTGCAAATTGTAGCCTCTTTTTCCTATTTGTAGTGGAGATGAGTGGTACCCGGTGGGGTCTTCTGCAGTTGTAGCCCATCCGCCTCAAGGTTGTGCGTGTTGTGGCTTCACAAATGCTTTGCTGCATACCTCGGTTGTAACGAGTGGTTATTTCAGTCAAAGTTGCTCTTCTATCAGCTTGAATCAGTCGGCCCATTCTCCTCTGACCTCTAGCATCAACAAGGCATTTTGGCCCACAGGACTGCCGCATACTGGATGTGTTTCCCTTTTCACACCATTCTTTGTAAACCCTAGAAATGGTTGTGCGTGAAAATCCCAGTAACTGAGCAGATTGTGAAATACTCAGACCGGCCCGTCTGGCACCAACAACCATGCCACGCTCAAAATTGCTTAAATCCCCTTTCTTTCCCATTCCGACATTCAGTTTGGAGTTCAGGAGATTGTCTTGACCAGGACCACACCCCTAAATGCATTGAAGCAACTGCCATGTGATTGGTTGATTAGATAATTGCATTAATGAGAAATTGAACAGGTGTTCCTAATAATCCTTTAGGTGAGTGTATATAGTCTGTTTAGATTGAATCATCACTCAATTTTCATTTTAGTTTGTTTTAGTAATTTTGGTGTGTGCTTTTTGTCATTTTTATTCTTTTTTAAAATTGATATTTAGCTTTATTTTTAGTATTTTAATTTGAGTTAGTTTAACATTTAATTAGAATTTTTATTATTTATTTTATATTTGTTATGTATATGTTTTAGTAATTCCGTTTTTTTAGTATTGCTATAAATATTGTGTTTTCATTAATTAAAATAAAAAGAAAATGTTAAACTAACTAAAATTAAAACACAAAAAATAACGCTAAATAGCAATATTTAAAAAAACAATAAAAATTACAAAAAGCACACACCAAAATTACTAAAACAAACTAAAATTAAAATTATATAATAAATATAAAAATATAAAATATAATAGTATATAAATAATACTAAAATGACAATAAAATAATTATGCATAACCCTAAACTTTTGAATCTGAAAATAGTTTTTTAGAAATGTATATATATCAGTCCCTCCAGAAAAACGCGATTATGCGATCGCGTGATTTAACGCATAATCAGCCAAAGTCCGCATATTCATGCGGGGGCCGCATTTTTTCAAATATGCCGCACTTTCGCCGCATAAATTGCTTATTTCCGCGTGCAAAATATGCGGGGCTAGCATGATTTCATAATCCCCGCATTTTCATTGCAAAAAAGGTAATATATATATTAGCAGAAAGTTGAAAAATGTTTGTTTACTTCACACAAGAGCCTCCATTTCCCCCTATTGCCATGGGAACGCTTTGAAGTGACGTAATTACCTGACGTGAAAGTCATCGAAAAGCTGCAAACCCCCGTGGAGAAACATGGATATCGGTGAAACCATGATGAAGCGCAAACTCCCATTTGCCAACAAAAATAACAGCAAAAGACGCGCAAAGCAGTTTCCCGGTGTGCTGGCCGATTTCACAACACCGCATCATCATGAAGCTTCGAAGCGTTATGAATCAAAGAGTCGATTCAGCGGTTTGAAGCGTTTAAATCAATGAGTGGATTCAGCGGTTTGAAGCGTTTAAATCAAAGAGTCGATTCAGCGGTTTGAAGCGTTTAAATCAATGAGTCGATTCAGCGGTTTGAAGCGTTTAAATCAATGAGTCGATTCAGCGGTTTGAAGCGTTTAAATCAATGAGTGGATTCAGCGGTTTGGATCGCCCAAGTCACGTATTTCAGGAGTTTGACCCGCGATCCGAATGAAGAATCGACTCGCTGATTCATAGCATCATGATGCTGTGTTTTGAAATCGGTCATCACTATATAAGTCGTTATTTAGTTTTTTTTTGCACACAATAACTATTATCGTCGCTTCATAAAGTTATTTTAGAACCACTGTAGTGAGATGGATTTTGTAACGACATCTTTAGTACCTTTTATGGGTCTTGAGAGTGTACATTGTGCCAATGGAGGCCTTTCTGGGCCATTGGATTTACACTAAAATATCTTAATTTGTGTCCAACAACATGAGGGGACGTCATTAATGACAGAATTTAAAATTTTGGGTGAACTAACCCTTTAAGAGATTGCACTTTGTGCATTGGAAGCACTCAAATGTCTGTTTTGTAAAGCTACCTCTGTAAAACAGGAAGTTATTTATTCATTTTCAAGTTGTAGCATATTCCTTTTGTAAAGCTACAGAACTTGTTTGACTCAATGTTTTGTAAATTTGAGCCATTATTAAGGTCTTCAATAAAACAAGATGAGAACTTAAATATTCCCAGCACTTTCTGTGATGTAGTGCTTTTTTTCTCTTTTTCATCAAACCGCAGTTTTTGCAAGTTCCCACAATTTCATCGCATAAAATTGCATAAATATCCCGCATTTTTCATCGCATTTTTTAAGAAAACATGCCGCATAATCAAGGATTTTTGCCCGCAACAATCACAAAAAAAAGCCGCATTTTTCTGGAGGGACTGATATATGTTATATTATACTTAAATTAAATATATATTAAATCTGTAATCTTTTGAATTTACAAATTTGGTTCCACAGACTTTTTTTCCCTATTTTAGAGTAAATATAAATATATCATGAGTATAAGTATGTGCGGTGGTTCCTCCTCATTCTCACCCAGCATGCGGGGCTGTTGGAAGTGTTTTGGGTCTGGTGATCTGTGGTCACAGATTGTCTTGTTGATGTCCTCCATGGAGCTCTGGGTCACGTCGGTGTCACTTCCGATGTCCAGTTCCTTCCTCAGGGGCCTAAAATCAGCGAACAGTCCCTCCCCATCAGCGCCGTTTCCTCCCTCACTCACAGTGTGAAAACTCTTCAAAGACACTCACCGCATGCGGATGGCATCCTCGCCGAGGGGCTCCTTACGTCTCTTTCCTGATTCCTTTCCTTTCTTGTTTTTTTTCATCCCATTTCTGTCTTTATCTCTTCCTGATCTGCTTCTGTTCTCCTCAGAGCGGCGAGCCCAGCCCTTGCCGTTGGTGACCGTGGACCTGTGACGCACCCGCTCGCCTCCCTCTCTCCGCTGTCGTCTCCTCTTTAACCACAGGAACACCACCGGCACGATCAGGACAAGAGCCAAACCGAGGCCAGCCGCCACGCCGACCACTGGCCACATCCAGGCAGGAGAGGCTCCAAGAACTGAAACATGAGGTTTAGCATGTAAACAATGCTCATAAATACAAGAAAACTTCTCTGAACCTCTCATCTATCGAACAGCTCCACCCCTTTTTTAAATCAGCCAATAGCGTTTAGTTTCTATCACAGCTCAGCCAGAGCCCTTGAGCTCGGTAAAGCAGCAGTTTCTTCCTAATCTCTAGTTGTTTCTCCTCCTAATCTCCTCCACATCGTTTTAAAATATCAATCTGTGCAGAATTCAAAGGGGTCCTATACGTTTTCTGGTCCACGCCGACTCACATGATCCGCTCTGTGCTATCGTGTCTCTGGACCGACTCGATCACATGATCTAATCCTCCCCTATCCCCTATATAGTGCACAGTTAGATGGTTCCCTATCCCCTATATAGTGCCCTATCCCCTATATAGTGCACTGTCTGATCGTTCCCTATCCCCTATATAGTGCACTGTCTGATCGTTCCCTATCCCCTATATAGTGCACTGTCTGATCGTTCCCTATCCCCTATATAGTGCACTGTCTGATCGTTCCCTATCCCCTATATAGTGCACTGTCTGATCGTTCCCAATCCCTTATATAGTGCACTGTCTGATCGTTCCATATCCCCTATATAGTGCACTGTCTGATTGTTCCCTATCCCCTATATAGTGCACTGTCTGATCGTTCCCAATCCCTTATATAGTGCACTGTCTGATCGTTCCATATCCCCTATATAGTGCACTGTCTGATCGTTCCATATCCCCTATATAGTGCACTGTCTGATTGTTCCCTATCCCCTATATAGTGCACTGTCTGATTGTTCCCTATCCCCTTTATAGTGCACTGTCTGATCGTTCCCAATCCCTTATATAGAGCACTGTCTGATCGTTCCATATCCCCTATATAGTGCACTGTCTGATTGTTCCCTATCCCCTATATAGTGCATTGTCTGATCGTTCCATATCCCCTATATAGTGCACTGTCTGATTGTTCCCTATCCCCTATATAGTGCACTGTCTGATTGTTCCCTATCCCCTTTATAGTGCACTGTCTGATCGTTCCCTATCCCCTATATAGTGCACTGTCTGATCGTTCTTTATCCCCTATATAGTGCACTGTCTGATTGTTCCCAATCCCCTATATAGTGCACTGTCTGATTGTTCCCTATCCCCTATATAGTGCACTGTCTGATTGTTCCCTATCCCCTTTATAGTGCACTGTCTGATCGTTCCCAATCCCTTATATAGAGCACTGTCTGATCGTTCCCAATCCCTTATATAGTGCACTGTCTGATCGTTCCCAATCCCTTATATAGTGCACTGTCTGATTGTCCCCTATCCCCTATATAGTGCACTGTCTGATCGTTCCCAATCCCTTATATAGTGCAGTCTGATTGTTCCCTATCCCCTATATAGTGCACTGTCTGATCGTTCCATATCCCCTATATAGTGCACTGTCTGATCGTTCCCTATCCCCTATATAGTGCACTGTCTGATCGTTCCCTATCCCCTATATAGTGCACTGTCTGATCGTTCCATATCCCCTATATAGTGCACTGTCTGATCGTTCCCTATCCCCTATATAGTGCACTGTCTGATCGTTCCCAATCCCTTATATAGTGCACTGTCTGATCGTTCCCTATCCCCTATATAGTGCACTGTCTGATCGTTCCCAATCCCTTATATAGTACACTGTCTGATCGTTCCATATCCCCTATATAGTGCACTGTCTGATCGTTCCCTATCCCCTATATAGTGCACTGTCTGATCGTTCCCAATCCCTTATATAGTACACTGTCTGATCGTTCCATATCCCCTATATAGTGCACTGTCTGATTGTTCCCAATCCCCTTTATAGTGCACTGTCTGATCGTTCCCTATCCCCTATATAGTGCACTGTCTGATCGTTCCCTATCCCCTATATAGTGCACTGTCTGATCGTTCCCTATCTCCTATATAGTGCACTGTCTGATCGTTCTTTATCTCCTATATAGTGCACTGTCTGATCGTTCTTTATCCCCTATATAGTGCACTGTCTGATTGTTCCCAATCCCCTTTATAGTGCACTGTCTGATCGTTCCCTATCCCTTATATAGTACACTGTCTGATCGTTCCATATCCCCTATATAGTGCACTGTCTGATCGTTCTTTATCCCCTATATAGTGCACTGTCTGATCGTTCTTTATCCCCTATATAGTGCACTGTCTGATTGTTCTTTATCCCCTATATAGTGCACTGTCTGATTGTTCCCAATCCCCTTTATAGTGCACTGTCTGATCGTTCCCTATCCCTTATATAGTACACTGTCTGATCGTTCCATATCCCCTATATAGTGCACTGTCTGATCGTTCTCTATCCCCTATATAGTGCACTGTCTGATCGTTCTTTATCCCCTATATAGTGCACTGTCTGATTGTTCTTTATCCCCTATATAGTGCACTGTCTGATTGTTCCCTATCTCCTATATAGTGCACTGTCTGATCGTTCCCTATCCCTTATATAGTACACTGTCTGATCGTTCCATATCCCCTATATAGTGCACTGTCTGATCGTTCTTTATCCCCTATATAGTGCACTGTCTGATCGTTCTCTATCCCCTATATAGTGCACTGTCTGATCGTTCCCTATCTCCTATATAGTGCACTGTCTGATCGTTCTTTATCTCCTATATAGTGCACTGTCTGATCGTTCTTTATCCCCTATATAGTGCACTGTCTGATTGTTCCCAATCCCCTTTATAGTGCACTGTCTGATCGTTCCCTATCCCTTATATAGTACACTGTCTGATTGTTCCCAATCCCCTTTATAGTGCACTGTCTGATCGTTCCCTATCCCCTATATAGTGCACTGTCTGATCGTTCTCTATCCCCTATATAGTGCACTGTCTGATCGTTCTTTATCCCCTATATAGTGCACTGTCTGATTGTTCCCTATCCCCTATACAGTGCACTGTCTGATCATTCCCAATCCCTTATATAGTGCACTGTCTGATTGTTCCCTATCCCCTATATAGTGCACTGTCTGATCATTCCCAACCCCTTATATAGTGCACTGTCTGATTGTTCCCTATCCCCTATATAGTGCACTGTCTGATCGTTCTTTATCCCCTATATAGTGCACTGTCTGATCGTTCCATATCCCCTATATAGTGCACTGTCTGATTGTTCCCAATCCCCTATATAGTGCACTGTCTGATCGTTCTCTATCCCCTATATAGTGCACTGTCTGATTGTTCCCTATCCCCTATATAGTGCACTGTCTGATCGTTCCCAATCCCTTATATAGTGCACTGTCTGATCGTTCCCTATCCCCTATATAGTGCACTGTCTGATTGTTCCCTATCCCCTATATAGTGCACTATCTGATTGTTCCCTATCCCCTATATAGTGCACTGTCTGATTGTTCCCTATCCCCTATATAGTGCACTGTCTGATTGTTCCCTATCCCCTATATAGTGCACTGTCTGATTGTTCCCTATCCCCTATATAGTGCACGTTCTGATCGTTCCCAATCCCTTATATAGTGCACTGTCTGATCGTTCCCTATCCCCTATATAGTGCACTGTCTGATTGTTCCCTATCCCCTATATAGTGCACGTTCTGATCGTTCCCAATCCCTTATATAGTGCACTGTCTGATCGTTCCCTATCCCCTATATAGTGCACGTTCTGATCGTTCCCAATCCCTTATATAGTGCACTGTCTGATTGTTCCCTATCCCCTATATAGTGCACTGTCTGATCATTCCAAATCCCCTATATAGTGCACTGTCTGATCATTCCAAATCCCTTATATAGTGCACTGTCTGATCGTTCCCTATCCCCTATATAGTGCACTGTCTGATCATTCCCTATCCCCTATATAGTGCACTGTCTGATCGTTCCCAATCCCTTATATAGTGCACTGTCTGATCGTTCCCTATCCCCTATATAGTGCACTGTCTGATCGTTCCCTATCCCCTATATAGTGCACTGTCTGATCGTTCCCTATTCCCTATATAGTGCACTGTCTGATCGTTCCCTATCCCCTATATAGTGCACTGTCTGATCGTTCCCTATCCCCTATATAGTGCACTGTCTGATCGTTCCCTATTCCCTATATAGTGCACTGTCTGATCGTTCCCTATTCCCTATATAGTGCACTGTCTGATCGTTCCCTATCCCCTATATAGTGCACTGTCTGATCGTTCCCTATCCCCTATATAGTGCACTGTCTGATCGTTCCCTATTCCCTATATAGTGCACTGTCTGATCGTTCCCTATCCCCTATATAGTGCACTGTCTGATCGTTCCCTATCCCCTATATAGTGCACTGTCTGATTGTCCCCTATCCCCTATATAGTGCACTGTCTGATCGTTCCCTATCCCCTATATAGTGCACTGTCTGATTGTCCCCTATCCCCTATATAGTGCACTGTCTGATCGTTCCCTATCCCCTATATAGTGCACTGTCTGATCGTTCCCTATCCCCTATATAGTGCACTGTCTGATCGTTCCCTATCTCCTATATAGTGCACTGTCTGATCGTTCCCTATCCCCTATATAGTGCACTGTCTGATCGTTCCCTATCCCCTATATAGTGCACTGTCTGATCGTTCCCTATCCCCTATATAGTGCACTGTCTGATCGTTCCCTATCCCCTATATAGTGCACTGTCTGATCGTTCCCTATTCCCTATATAGTGCACTGTCTGATCGTTCCCTATTCCCTATATAGTGCACTGTCTGATCGTTCCCTATCTCCTATATAGTGCACTGTCTGATCGTTCCCCATCCCCTATATAGTGCACTGTCTGATCGTTCCCTATTCCCTATATAGTGCACTGTCTGATCGTTCCCTATCCCCTATATAGTGCACTGTCTGATCGTTCCCTATTCCCTATATAGTGCACTGTCTGATCGTTCCCTATTCCCTATATAGTGCACTGTCTGATCGTTCCCTATCCCCTATATAGTGCACTGTCTGATCGTTCCCTATTCCCTATATAGTGCACTGTCTGATCGTTCCCTATTCCCTATATAGTGCACTGTCTGATCGTTCCCTATCCCCTATATAGTGCACTGTCTGATCGTTCCCTATCCCCTATATAGTGCACTGTCTGATCGTTCCCTATCTCCTATATAGTGCACTGTCTGATCGTTCTTTATCTCCTATATAGTGCACTGTCTGATCGTTCTTTATCCCCTATATAGTGCACTGTCTGATTGTTCCCAATCCCCTTTATAGTGCACTGTCTGATCGTTCCCTATCCCTTATATAGTACACTGTCTGATTGTTCCCAATCCCCTTTATAGTGCACTGTCTGATCGTTCCCTATCCCCTATATAGTGCACTGTCTGATCGTTCTCTATCCCCTATATAGTGCACTGTCTGATCGTTCTTTATCCCCTATATAGTGCACTGTCTGATTGTTCCCTATCCCCTATACAGTGCACTGTCTGATCATTCCCAATCCCTTATATAGTGCACTGTCTGATTGTTCCCTATCCCCTATATAGTGCACTGTCTGATCATTCCCAACCCCTTATATAGTGCACTGTCTGATTGTTCCCTATCCCCTATATAGTGCACTGTCTGATCGTTCTTTATCCCCTATATAGTGCACTGTCTGATCGTTCCATATCCCCTATATAGTGCACTGTCTGATTGTTCCCAATCCCCTATATAGTGCACTGTCTGATCGTTCTCTATCCCCTATATAGTGCACTGTCTGATTGTTCCCTATCCCCTATATAGTGCACTGTCTGATCGTTCCCAATCCCTTATATAGTGCACTGTCTGATCGTTCCCTATCCCCTATATAGTGCACTGTCTGATTGTTCCCTATCCCCTATATAGTGCACTGTCTGATTGTTCCCTATCCCCTATATAGTGCACTGTCTGATTGTTCCCTATCCCCTATATAGTGCACTGTCTGATTGTTCCCTATCCCCTATATAGTGCACTGTCTGATTGTTCCCTATCCCCTATATAGTGCACGTTCTGATCGTTCCCAATCCCTTATATAGTGCACTGTCTGATCGTTCCCTATCCCCTATATAGTGCACTGTCTGATTGTTCCCTATCCCCTATATAGTGCACGTTCTGATCGTTCCCAATCCCTTATATAGTGCACTGTCTGATCGTTCCCTATCCCCTATATAGTGCACGTTCTGATCGTTCCCAATCCCTTATATAGTGCACTGTCTGATTGTTCCCTATCCCCTATATAGTGCACTGTCTGATCATTCCAAATCCCCTATATAGTGCACTGTCTGATCATTCCAAATCCCTTATATAGTGCACTGTCTGATCGTTCCCTATCCCCTATATAGTGCACTGTCTGATCATTCCCTATCCCCTATATAGTGCACTGTCTGATCGTTCCCAATCCCTTATATAGTGCACTGTCTGATCGTTCCCTATCCCCTATATAGTGCACTGTCTGATCGTTCCCTATCCCCTATATAGTGCACTGTCTGATCGTTCCCTATTCCCTATATAGTGCACTGTCTGATCGTTCCCTATCCCCTATATAGTGCACTGTCTGATCGTTCCCTATCCCCTATATAGTGCACTGTCTGATCGTTCCCTATTCCCTATATAGTGCACTGTCTGATCGTTCCCTATTCCCTATATAGTGCACTGTCTGATCGTTCCCTATCCCCTATATAGTGCACTGTCTGATCGTTCCCTATCCCCTATATAGTGCACTGTCTGATCGTTCCCTATTCCCTATATAGTGCACTGTCTGATCGTTCCCTATCCCCTATATAGTGCACTGTCTGATCGTTCCCTATCCCCTATATAGTGCACTGTCTGATTGTCCCCTATCCCCTATATAGTGCACTGTCTGATCGTTCCCTATCCCCTATATAGTGCACTGTCTGATTGTCCCCTATCCCCTATATAGTGCACTGTCTGATCGTTCCCTATCCCCTATATAGTGCACTGTCTGATCGTTCCCTATCCCCTATATAGTGCACTGTCTGATCGTTCCCTATCTCCTATATAGTGCACTGTCTGATCGTTCCCTATCCCCTATATAGTGCACTGTCTGATCGTTCCCTATCCCCTATATAGTGCACTGTCTGATCGTTCCCTATCCCCTATATAGTGCACTGTCTGATCGTTCCCTATCCCCTATATAGTGCACTGTCTGATCGTTCCCTATTCCCTATATAGTGCACTGTCTGATCGTTCCCTATTCCCTATATAGTGCACTGTCTGATCGTTCCCTATCTCCTATATAGTGCACTGTCTGATCGTTCCCCATCCCCTATATAGTGCACTGTCTGATCGTTCCCTATTCCCTATATAGTGCACTGTCTGATCGTTCCCTATCCCCTATATAGTGCACTGTCTGATCGTTCCCTATTCCCTATATAGTGCACTGTCTGATCGTTCCCTATTCCCTATATAGTGCACTGTCTGATCGTTCCCTATCCCCTATATAGTGCACTGTCTGATCGTTCCCTATTCCCTATATAGTGCACTGTCTGATCGTTCCCTATTCCCTATATAGTGCACTGTCTGATCGTTCCCTATCCCCTATATAGTGCACTGTCTGATCGTTCCCTATCCCCTATATAGTGCACTGTCTGATCGTTCCCTATTCCCTATATAGTGCACTGTCTGATCGTTCCCTATTCCCTATATAGTGCACTGTCTGATCGTTCCCTATTCCCTATATAGTGCACTGTCTGATCGTTCCCTATCTCCTATATAGTGCACTGTCTGATCGTTCCCCATCCCCTATATAGTGCACTGTCTGATCGTTCCCTATTCCCTATATAGTGCACTGTCTGATCGTTCCCTATTCCCTATATAGTGCACTGTCTGATCGTTCCCTATCCCCTATATAGTGCACTGTCTGATCGTTCCCTATTCCCTATATAGTGCACTGTCTGATCGTTCCCTATCCCCTATATAGTGCACTGTCTGATCGTTCCCTATCCCCTATATAGTGCACTGTCTGATTGTTCCCTATCTCCTATATAGTGCACTGTCTGATCGTTCCCTATCCCCTATATAGTGCACTGTCTGATCGTTCCCTATTCCCTATATAGTGCACTGTCTGATCGTTCCCTATTCCCTATATAGTGCACTGTCTGATCGTTCCCTATTCCCTATATAGTGCACTATGTGCCATTCACCATGTAGAAAATAGTAAATGTGTGAACAAGTGGCCGATTTCAGCCGCAGCATCAGCATGTAGGGGGCGGGGGTTAAGATTCTAGAAAGCATTTGATTGGACTGAACATCTGAGTGCAGAATGATGTCATCAAAATCATGAATCAATATTGGCGGAAGTGAGAGACTGTAAGTTTTGAATATGTATATAAATCTTCTAAATGCAAGAGTACACTAGGTCATAGATCACAGTATGGCTGACATATTCACAGAAAACGCACATTTTGATTTCATGGGGACTTTAAGTGTCTGAATGTGTGCTTGTGTTTGATGGAAACGTACTGTTGCGCTCCTCTTTCGGCAGTTTCACCTCCTCTCTGGCTCCTATTTCCTCGTCGACTCCATGCACACTGATTACAGTCGCCTGGATCTCTGGGATCATGGGAAAAGGGGCGTGGTTCAGTGCCAGGACGGTGTGCAGGAAGTGTGCGGCCTCGGCGGCGTACGGGAAACAGGTGGAGGGAAGACGGGAGCAGGCTCTGTTATCCAGCTGGAGGAATAACACTGACCTGTAGCGCACAAACACAGAGGCAGTCAGAAAAGAACATCTAAATGTCCTTAAACACTCAAACACTGAAGTGTACTAAATCAGATCAGCCAATCAAATCACAGGTCATTTACATGAAGAAATGCAGTGACAGCCTAATTCAAGAGAGGGAAGATAATAGCTGTATAAAACATAATTATTTATTTTTAAGTGTATGTTTTAGGGTTTATTGTATTGTATTTTTGGTGCATAAAACCTTGATTAACATGGATTATAAATGATAGCAATAGCAATAACAGCTTAATTCGAGAGCTCAGAGAGACGATTGAAAATAGCTGGATAAAACTAAATATTTATTTTTACATTATAGTTTAGGTATATGTTTTATGGTTTTTATAGTTTATTTTAATTTGAGCATTTTTAGTGCATAAAACCTTCAATAAAATGCACAAATAAATTAAAATGAAGGAACAATAGTACATGTGAGAGCTCGGAGAGAGGCTGGAAAATAACTGCTATTTTTATAATAACTATATTTAGGTGTATTTTTGAGGTTTTATTACACTTTATTTATATTTATGAGAATTTCCGGTGCATAAAACCTTCAGTAATATGGACTATTAAAGATTAAAATAAAATTATAGTATATAATACTAAATATAGACTTATAGTAAATTATTTTTACATTATGTTAATGTGTATTTTTTAGGGTTTATTACACTTTATTTATATTATAAGAATTTCCGGTGCATAAAACCTTTTAAACCCTATTAAACATTAAAATAAAATTATAGTATATAATACTAAATATAGAATTATAGTAAATTAGAGAGCTCAGAGAGAGGCTGGAAAATAGCTGTGCAAAACTAAAATATTTATTTTTGGTTGTATTTTGTAGGGGTTATTATTCTTGAATTATATTATATTATTTTGTGCATAAAACCTTGATTAACATGGATTATAAAACTATCAAATAAAATTAAGGCACAATAGTACATTCTAAATCTCAGCGAGAGGCTGGAAAAAACTAAATTATTTACTTTTACATTATTTGTCAGTGTATTTTTTAGGGTTTATTATATTTGATTCATATTATGAACCTTTTGTGAGCATATAACCTTGATTAACATGGATTTAAAAACAATAAAATAAAATTAAGGCACAATAGTAAATTAGAGAGCTCAGAGAGAGGCCGGAAAATAGCTGTGCAAAACTAAATGATTTATTTTTACATTATTTGGGGTGTATTTTTGAGGGTTAATTACACTTTATTTATATTAATGAGAATTTCTGGTGCATAAAACCTTCAATAATATGGACTATAAAACAATAAAATAAAATTAAAGCAAAATTATAGTATATAATACTAAATATAGAATTATAGTAAATTATTTTTACATTATGTTAATGTGTATTTTTGAGGTTTTTTTACACTTTATTTATATTATGAGAATTTTTGGTGCATATAACCAATAATATAGACTATTAAACAATCAACTAAAATTAAGGCACAATAGTAAATTCGATTTATCTCAGAGAGAGGTGGAAAATAGCTGTGCAAAACTAAATGATTTATTTTTACATTATTTTTAGGTGTATTTATTAGGGTTTATTATATTTTAATTATATTATGAGAATTGTTGGTGCATAAAACAATCAAATTAAAGCTTGAAATGTTCTGACCGCATCACTGACCCGTTGCTGTCGTAGGACGGTGTTTGGGCGTACAGCTCGGTCAGCTGTCGGGTGTCCAGGGTCAGGAGGTCATCGCTGGGCTGGAGAGGAGCCATTCCTCTGAGTTTGACGCTGGTCTGGAGGACAGTGCTCAAGGCCCATAGCAGAGAGCTGTTCTGGGTCTGACCCCTCTGGAATGGGATTCTGGTGTGCAGAACGAGGCTTCCTTTGGCCCAGACGGGATAATGCTTTCTGTGGCAGTCCGAGCCGTCCCACCCACAGGCCGCGGTGTGGCAGCCCTGGTCACAGTAGCCGTTATCATAATGATTTCGGCAGTATTGAATATGCCCTGAACTGAGAGAAACATAATACGCTCACATTTTACTTGAATCATGAATGTAGTACATACACCGATCAGGCATAACATTATGACCGGTGAAGTGAATAACACTGATGATCTCCTGTTAGTGTGTGGGATATATTAGGCAGCAAGTGAACATTTTGTCCTCAGAGTTGATGTGTTAGAAGCAGGAAAAATGGGCAAGCGTAAGGATTTGAGCGAGTTTGACAAGGGCCAGATTGTGACGGCTAGACGACTGGGTCAGAGCATCTCCAAAACTGCAGCTCATGTGGGGTGTTCCCGGTCTGCAGTGGTCAGTCTCTATCAGAAGTGCTCCAAGGAAGGACCAGTGGAGAACCGGCCACAGGGTCATGGGCGGCCGAGGCTCATTGATGCACGTGGGAAGGCTGGCCCGTGTGGTCCGATCAAACAGACGAGCTACTGGAGCTCAAACTGCTCCAGAAGTTAATGCTGGTTCTGATAGAAAGGTGTCAGAATACACAGAGCATCTCAGTTTGTTGTGTATGGGGCGGCACAGCCGCTGACCAGTGCCCATGCTGACCCCTGTCCACCGCCCAAAGCACCAACAGTGGCACGTCAGGGTGCCCATGCAGAACTGGAATGGAAGAAGGTGGCCTGGTCTGATGATCACGTGTTCTTCTGCATCACGTGGATGGCCGGGTGTGTGTGCGTGGCTTACCTGGGGAACACATGGCACCAGGTGCACTATGGGAAGAAGGCGTGGCGGAGGCAGTGATGCTTTGGGCAATGTTCTGCTTAGGTCTTCCATCCATGTGGATGTGACTTTGACCCGTCCCACCTACCTAAGCATTGTTGAGCCCATGTCCAGCCTTTCATGGAGACGGTATTCCCTGTGGCTGTGGCTCTTTCAGCAGATAATGCGCCGCCACAAAGCACAAATGCTTCAGGAATGCTTTGAGGAGCACAACAACGAGTTTGAGGCGTTGACTCGGCCTCCAAATTCCCCAGATGTCAATCCAATCGAGCATCTGTGGGATGTGCCGAACAAACAAGTCCGATCCATGGAGGCCCCGCCTCACAACTTACAGAACTTAAAGGATCTGCTGCTAACATCTTGGTGCCAGAGACCACAGCACACCTTCAGTGGAGTCGACGGGGGACCAACACAATATCATAATGTTATGCCTGATCGGTGTATATTGCATTTAAATTATTTTCATAGTCCACTTTAGACATTCTACTAACTATTAGTAACTCCATGCCTACTATCAGTCATGAGAGTATTAGTTACTGTCTGCTTAAATACACTTTTGATGCTCCCAATCAGACATACTGACTATAAGTAACTTTACAACTACATGCCAACTTATTCTACTAACCCTATACTCTAATGAGAGCTAGTTGACATGTAGGTGCAAAGTTACTTATAGTTAGTAGAATGTCATGAGTAGACTATTGAAGTAAAGTGTAACCCAGTAAAGTCATAATGCATCGTGATGTGATGCTTTATACTTTTTAAAAGGCATAACCATGAATAAGTGATTTTATAATTGTGTTAGAACGATCAGAATTAAATGTCATATGATAGCACTCTCTAAAAAATGCTGGGCTGTTTCATTCCAAACTTTAACCCAATGGTTGGGTTATTTAATTTGTGTTGAAACAACCCAGCACTTTTTAGAAATGGTACTGTGTGTAGTTTTCCAGTCGCCTGGTGTGTAGTGTGTGTGTGGTGTTAGTGTGTTCTGTTGGTTTCTTACATGCACAGGCGTTTTTCTTTGAGGCAGTCGAATCCGTCTCTCAGACAGGCAGAGCTCGAGCACTCCTGATCACACACACCGTTCCCAAACTTGGCCTGGCACGCTTTCCCTGCCACACAGCTGCTGTAGGGATCACTAGAGGAGGCTTTTAGGAGGAGAACGCACAGTGGAACCGTTTGAAAGAGTCTCTAAGCTCGCTAAGACTGCAATTATTTGATCAGAAATACAGTCACAATAGTGAAATATTTTTAGGATTTAAATCATCCGTTCTCTATGTGAATATATAGTCAAGTGTCATTTATTCCTGTGATCAAATCTGAGTTTATCTTCATTACTCCAGTCTTCAGTGTCACATGACCCTTCTGAAAGGATCTGTTTGATCCCCACAAGACGTTTAGGTCATATAATGATGTTGAAATATGAATTATAATATGTATTTAGTGTGTTTTTGAGCTATTAAAGGAGATTTGTGATCATTCTGATGGAGGGGCGGATCTTTGACCTGAATTCCAGGAGAAACAGGAAACTAGGGCCACGACACAAACAGGAAGTTTCCAGACGCGATGAACGGTAACAGGAAATGGGAGTGGATTACTGTAGCGAATAGAGAGGGACAATAGCTTTGACAGGTGTGTGTGTGTGTGTGTGTGTGTGTGTGTGAGAGAGAGAGAGTGTGTGTGTGTGTGTGTGTGTGTGTGAGAGAGAGAGTGTGTGTGTGTGTGTGT
>CM042252.1:52099961-52129961 GCA_023566225.1 Romanogobio albipinnatus | reverse complement strand
ATCGCGTTGAAAATAAAGGCTATTGTCTAGCGTTAGAAGCTCATTTGAAACATTGCCGCGACTCATTTAAGATAATGACAGCTCCGAAGAGACGCCGCTTTAGTTCGAGGTAGTGCTAACAATAATAAAGAAAGATGATGATCAACACCTTATGTGTTACCACTGAAATGTAGATGTAATATATTTAGATGATGTGCTACTACTGTATTTAAGCACGGTATCACACAAGTTGCAACTTACATCTGAAGCTGAACAATGAAGCATTTGCTGACGCGTTTCATGCATTATTTATGGTGTGAGCACATTCAAGCGGTTCAGAAAATATTCATGTGTAATATCGGTTATAAATAATAAATACAAATTATAAAGACACATTTTGGCTAAGTTGTTTATTTCCGAGTGTTATGCTGCCTTCACGTGCTCTCTGAATTATTGTAAATAGGAGTTTCCTAGGTAAAAATTGCACGTGAACGCGCTCCACCCCTCGAAATATGAACGAGATGAGTTCATACTTCATAATCACGACTTTAGAAGTGGGAATTGTCAAATTTCCGATAGCACGTGAAGGCAGCATTACTTTCACTTACTTTTGTTATTTCCAAGCTGGTAAACTGAAATATTGCGCATGATTTGAGATATGTTTTCCACGCAGGTTGCAAGAGAGGCTATGACAGTTCATAACACAGCAAGCGTTCACCATTCTAATGTGTTTTTAACTTTATAATACAAGTTTTAAAGTCTACCTCCACTATTACTCATTCTCTAATGTAGTGTCTGTGTCCTAAAGTCCGCGAATGCATTGCGTTGGTGACGTCACGTTCCCATTCTCTATAAATAGCCTAATTTAGAGATCACTTTTTTTTTTTTTAACCGACAACCGACAACTTTGATCGGTTAACGTTGATACGGTCAACCATCGGTCAAACGGTCATCGGTTAACATCCCTAGTTTTAAACTAGTCTTAGCTGGTTTAAACTGGTCTTCCAGTCTGGCCAAGCTGGTTTAAGATAATCTTAGCTGGTTTAAACTGGTCTTCCAGTCTGGCAAAGCTGGTTTAAGATCGTCTTAGCTGGTTTAAGTTGGTCTTCCACTCTGGCCAAGCTGGTTTAAGATCGTCTTAGCTGGTTTAAGATGGTCTTCCAGTCTGGCCAAGCTGGTTTAAGATAATCTTAGCTGGTTTAAACTGGTCTTCCAGTCTGGCAAAGCTGGTTTAAGATCGTCTTAGCTGGTTTAAGTTGGTCTTCCACTCTGGCCAAGCTGGTTTAAGATCGTCTTAGCTGGTTTAAGATGGTCTTCCAGTCTGGCCAAGCTGGCTTAAAATGGTCTTAGCTGGTTTAACCTGGTCTTCCAGTCTGGTCAAGCTGGTTTAAACTAGTCTTAGCTGGTTTAAACTGGTCTTCCAGTCTGATCAAGCTGGTTTAAAATGGTCTTAGCTGGTTTAAGTTGGGTCTTCCAGTCTGGCCAAGCTGGTTTAAAATGGTTTTAGCTGGTTTAAGATGGTCTTCCAGTCTGGCCAAGCTGGTTTAAAATGGTTTTAGCTGGTTTAAGCTAGTCTTAGCTGGTTTAAAATGGTCTTCCAGTCTCGCCAAGCTAGTTTTTTCAGCAGGGTGGTAACATGATAACGATATGTGATGATACCCTAAACACTCTGGTTGTTTGTCATTGCAAAAGTGTGTTTGATCTGTGATTTCCTCCTCATGTTTGTTTGGCAGTGCTGGTGATGAAGGACAAGATGGCTGTTCCTCTGTTCGCCCTGTTGGCACTGTGCTTGGACGTGTTTGCAGTGATGTTCTTTGGTGCCGTCCAGCCGTCCTTCATCAATAACGCCTTCATCATGCTGTGGGCTGGTGGACTGGTCCGAACCGGTCTCCTCCTCTTCGTCTCCTTCGCCTACTCGGGCAGCCCGGCGTGTATGAGAGGACTGGAGGGCGTGCAGACGGCTGTAGTTCACGGGCTTCTCTATCCGGTGTATATCTCCTTCCTCTGGGCTCGTGGCTGGTCGACTGTGGAGCTGGTGTGGGGTTGGCACACCTGGCAAGGGGTAAGATGTGCTGCATACATTTATTTATCCCTCTGGTATTGTTCATTTGGGAGTCACACTTGTGCTGTTCACAATCAATGTAATATATTTTCCATCTCTTTTTTGGGTTGCCATATTGTTACAGCCACACCAGTTCATTTGTGTGTGTGTAATAGCGTGTGTGTGTGTCTGTTTTGCACTCTTGAGTATTTCATGTGTCAGGTGTGTGTATGTAACATCCCATTATATTTCAGCTTCTGCAGGGGTATGTGGTGTTGGCTTTGTCTCTGTTGCTGTGGAAGCGCCATGTCTCTTCTCTCCTTCCCACGGCCAAAAAGCAGGAAATAAAGCAGAAGGGCAAGGCTTCGCTGCAAAGGCTGCTGGGATACATGAAGCCTTTCAGTGGGCGCTTTGCAGCCGTCTTCTTCTTTGTGGTTATATCCTCACTAGGTAAAAATGTGCTTATGTGTATATTTGTTTTTAATGACCCTAACCAATCATCAAAATATGAGGAAAATATTAGGAATATGAGGGAAGAGCAAAACATTAACAAAATTATTTGGTATTTATTAATTAAATAACAGAAAAGCATGCATTGACTACAACATATTCAGTTATTAATATTTCATTGGCTCTCTCTTGTTTTCATTTAATTTTTTCGTCGCACAATTTGTCATGTTTCATTGCGTTAATGTCACAAACTAACAACTGACTACTACGCAATAATATCTGAATAAAATGTGATCTTTTAGATGCCACGGATCCCCAAATATGATCATCTTTGTGCAATTAATATAATGTAAAATTGAATATTTGTGAAATATTGAGTTGCTGTTATATTATTGATTAGAAAAATTGATCAAGAATAAAAATAATAACAAATGTAATGATGTAAATAATGAATATTTACTATTTTTATTATTTTTAATCATTTTTTATTCAAATAAATTCATTAATTTATTGTTTAAACCCATTACCTAGCCCTAGACAATACATAATGCCCTCTTTTCTTAATAAAATATGAGTAAATATTGTGTTATAAAAAGGGGGGGGGGGGCACTGTTAATCTCATGGCAATCTTGAGTACCTATAGAGTAGTACTGCATCCTTCATATCTCCGCAAAGTCTTTCGTTTTATTATATTTATAAAAGAAAGATACGCTGTAACGAGTCTTTCCGGAAAAACCCCCAGAGCTGATGGAGGCGTATCGTGTGGGCGGAGCTAAAGAATCACGAGCGCGTGCAACTATTGCGTTGAGAGCGTCTGAAAGCTGTGGCATCCTTAACCATGGGGGGGAAAACGTTAACCTAAATCAGGGGTGTCCAAACTTTTTAAAAGGGGGCCAGATTTGATGTTGTGGACACACCCGGGGGCCGGTCCCTTTTCTATTATATATATATATATATATATATATATATATAAACATGTTTTGTTTCTTGGAAACATGACCGATTTGACAAAAGCTTGAGCTGACAGTAGAGTAGCTTGAGATAGGACACAGGAAATGTATAGATATTTAACAATATCTGTAAAACTTTCATCAACCAAAAAGTTTTAATGGGTGAAATTTAAATATTATTACTGAGTTAATATAAACTCTTTAAACTATTTAAGTTTAATAAGTGCTCTATTTAGATCACCACAGGTAAAACCACACTGCAAAACATGCTTTTCTTACTTGGCATTTCTGTCTTTTTTCCAGTCCAAATATCTAAATATTCTTAAATCAAGATGCTTTTACTAAGGAAAATTACATACAATAATTTTTCTTGATTTCTGTTCAGGACAGAAACAAGAAACAAGATTATTTTTCTTACCCAATTGTCAGATATTTGTTTTAAGCAAAAACTCAGGAAAAAAAGAAAAAAAATCTAATGTCATTTATCTAGTAAAATCATCTTGATTTAAGATTTTGTAGATATATTTAGTAGCCTGGATGCCAGACGAACTTAGCCCCGCCCTCAAAAATGTTTGCACGGGCAGTTCGGTCTGGACTTGATCTTTAGACTTGGCTTTAGACGATGATGGACAGATGATAAACAGTGACGTAATCATCCACGTCATCAAAGGTGCTTGGGTTGAATTTGTTCTAATCCTAAACGGAGAACTTGTTCGTATATGCGTTCACCTTCACTATTTCTCTCAGAAATGATGATGGTGTTGGTCAGTACTCTGTGTATCCTTAAATTATTTTTTTACAACACCGGCAAAGATTGTTTACACTCATCTTCTTCTTCTAACGTGACTTATTCCAGCTTGCGTGCAGACAGGGTTGCCAAGTTTTTACAGCAAAACTCGCCCAATCCCGATTGCTACTCAAAACTAGCCAAAAACAAGCCCAATAGCTTTCTGGGGGGGGGGGTTCTCCGGGAAAAATGGCATTTGGGGGGTAAAATATGTGTTATTTTGGCTGGACTGCCTGCTAAATTTCGCATTCCTGGGTCTGTACATCACATAATTGGGGTCGCATCAACCCGCGGACTTGGCAACAGTCAGGCTATATATTTAAACTAGAAACAAGACGAAAATACTAAGCAAGAACATTTTTTATTTTTTATTTTATTCAGCAAAATAATATTGTTTTCTGTTTGAATTAAGATTATTTTGCTGACTCCATTGGCAGATTATTTTGCTTATTTTAAGCAAAAACTCCCTTAATTTTGAGTTATTTTCCCCCAAAATAAGACAAAATCTTCTGCTTGTCTAGTAAATGCTTCTTAATGTAAGATTTTTTAGATATTTGGACTGAAAACAAGACAAAACTTCTAAGTAAGAAAAGCATTTTTTGCAGTGCAGAAGTTAAAGAGTTTTTTTGGAGGCCATGATGTTGTGTCCCGGGAAAAGTTTGATTTTCCGGCTCGCTCCGCTAGTGGTGAAGGAGTTGCTGAAGCCCTATTCGGACGGGGTCGGGAGGTATGGTCATCATTTACAGGGGCTAGTCTGTGATTTTATAGCCGTCCGTCTCCCACCACCCGCGTAAAAATCCCCGGCCGAATGACCTCCTGCTTTAGACAAACACAAGGTCTGTGGTCATTTAACTGCTGTCCGAATGCACATCTCTGAGTTTTCAAGAATATATCACTTCAAAATTCACTGTTTATATCCTTTTTGGCCCCTGCAGAGCACCGTACGGCTGCGCTTCGCTGTCATTTGGATGCATTTCTAGACTTGTATTTCTTTAAATGCTGGCCAGTATTTTCCAGAGCAATATATTTCATCACCGCTCAAAACATAAAAAGAAGAAAAGCACGTAAACATTTGAATTGGGCCGTTATTTACAGCAGCATTTATTCTTATCATACCAAGCATATGATATTTTATTTACAGCACAATCATGTGACGGACCACATGAGCAGCCGTTCCCCATCACAAAACTCTAAATCACAATCCGAATGCACAAGGTTTTATCACTGAGGTGCTGCACATTTATTTGCGGACTTCCATGTGAGAAATAAAGGCGAACGGCGCACGACATACGTCACGACCAAACGTCAGCGATTGGTTATGGCAGATCCAATAGTTTTAAACTTCAACAGAGTTCCCGCCTTCAAGGAAGTGAACGCTTGTCAATGGAGAGCGGCCAGACTCTCTGAACAAATGAAATGGACGAGAGTCTGGCTACCGAAATGCAGGGAACAAACAAATACACTTGCACAACTCCTGCTCAGGAACAACAAACTCCATCCCCTGTCCCATTAACGCTGGGTTCTTTGGGAAGCTGTGCAGGGTTGTCTTGCCCTGACAACCAAAAACACACTTCTTTGGTGACAGTAGCCGCGTTTCCATTACCCTTCAAATTGCGCAAATTGAAATTGCGAATTGAAAATACGCCCAATGGAAACGCGTCAATTTCGCAAAAACTCCCATATATCGCAAAAAGGTTTTTACGCTCGCATGAGGTGGTTTTTCAGGCAATTCGAAAAAGCACATTTTCGCAAAACTGCAATGGAAACAGTTTTTTCGCATTTACAGGTCAGCTGGTACGGTCACGCATTGCCCCCATTGGCCTACATATTATTTTTTTCCCACTCAAGTATGTCTAATAACGAGATCTTATGTCGTTACGACATATATTTTCTCCTAATAAGGAAAGTGGCGTAACTTTATAATAACGGACCCCGGTGCAACCACAAATATCATAACTATCTACAGGCCGACTGTAATTAAGACATATATTCAAGAAATGTATTAAAACAGGAAGACGCTATAGTTTCAGCTTTGCTCAAAGACTGAGGAAACAGGCCAGCACGTCAATCCATTCCCGACGATCTTGGTTTGCTTCTTATTTATTAAATATACAGCCAAATAGTTGATTAAACATTGATCAAAATTAAAATACAATTTATACAAAACGAAATTAATTTTAAATTAAGACTTTCTAGAAAACACAATTCAATGAAATGCTCAATCCATGTCCCCGGACATATGCGCATCTGATTATGTGCCTTACTCATGCTGCTCACTTTTCAGAATCAACATATGAAATTAAAAGATTATAATATTTAGACATAGCCTAACTATACAGATAGGCTAAGTGCAAGACGTAATTATAAACAGTAAACTGTCTACTTTTATTTGTGTTCACTCAATAACAGCAAAGACCGTGGACTCAGGGAACGGATTATTATGCACTCCACTCCAAACGCTGTCTTCATTTCAAAAATATATTTTGTTTATTAAACGAAAAGTTTTTCATTTCAAAAGCATTTCTAAATTCAGTTTATATTTCCAACAAACGAAATTCCAAGCCAAAATAAAGAAGTGGTAAAAAAACCCTTTGAGTTACACCATCAAATTCAAACTTTTCGCTCGTCTCTGTGGCAATGCGTCACAATAACCTGCGGATGTAAAAGTCTCATTCTTTATAGATGATGGTATGTTTGGACAGAAGACGAGTTCTTTATTAAACTTATAAAAAACAATAGAATAAAAAATGCCACAATTTATCATAACACCTCATATGTGCCGCTCAAGTATAAGGAGCTTGGATAACACACACGTCTCATTAATAATAATGGCGTGCGGTGGCTGGGATATACATAAACATAACAACATGCGTAGCATGATTTTTGGAATGATTTATCACGAGAGGAAAAAAATGGTTTTAGTCGCATAACATCAGTTAATGGAAACGCCGTCATTTCGCAATATTATTTTATCGACTTTTAGAAAATATCGCAAAAGTTTTGCGCAAATCTGTAATGGAAACGCGGCTTGTGTTGATCTGGTGAAGTCATGTGACTGCAGCCGATGACTTCTCTAAAGCCGAGCACAGCGTGTTAATGGGCGAGCGTTTGCTCTCTCGCTCTTGTCGCTCGCTCGTCACGCGCTCGAGTCCGGGACATTCCGCCCTTGTTGACATCACTTTGGCCCATTCTCGAAAAAAACTTTCTGGCACAGAAATACTCCATCAGACGTCCAACTTTTTTAGTGTAAACTTTGCTCATGTTTAGCATGAGAATCAAGTCTTTAACAGTGTAAAGAGCTCAGTATGCATGAAACAGCATTTCACCCCCCCTTAATGTGTCTGCCTCCATTTCAGATTTATGATCTGTAAATATTGACCTTGAAATTTAGTCTACCGTGTAATTTAATACTTACATAGTCTGTCAAATGAAGGAACGTTACATGGGATCTAATGTCACTTTTAGTTTCACTTTGGTCAAGTTTGCTTTGATAATAGTTCAGCACTCATAAGCATGCCATAGTTTGTGAACACAGTAAATACAGACCTTTCAGCAACTTACTGATTCTTCTAGATGTTGTCATTGCGAAATTAGACAATATATGAATATTTACATATGAATATCAAGATGCTTTTACTAGGGAAGTAAAATAACATAAGAGATTTTTTCCAATGGGGTAAGAAAAATAATCTTGATTCTGTCCCAAACTAGATTTTAAAACAGAAACACGATTATTTTTCTTTCCCCATTGGCAGATAATTCTGCTTGTTTTGAGCAAAAACTCATGATCTGTAAATATTGACCTTGAAATTTAGTCTACCGTGTAATTTAATACTTACATAGTCTGTCAAATGAAGGAACGTTACATGGGATCTAATGTCACTTTTAGTTTCACTTTGGTCAAGTTTGCTTTGATAATAGTTCAGCACTCATAAGCATGCCAAGTTTGTGAACACAGTAAATACAGACCTTTCAGCAACTTACTGATTCTTCTAGATGTTGTCATTGCGAAATTAGACAATATATGAATATTTACATGCGCATGTCCCACAGGTGAAATGGCGATTCCTCATTACACCGGTAAAATGACAGACTGGATCATGAATGAAGATGAACCTGAGGCCTTTAATCAGGCTATCACTGTCATGACCCTGATGACCATTATGAGGTGAGACCAACAACAAAAAAAATTCAGAAAATGCTCTTCTTATTTAGTATTTTTGTCTTGTTTCCAGTCTAAATATCTCAAAATTCTTAAATCAAGATGCTTTTACTAGGGAAGTAAAATAACAAGAGATTTTTTAATAATCTTGATTCTGTCCCAAACTAGATTTTAAAACAGAAACACGATTATTTTTCTTTCCCCATTGGCAGATAATTCTGCTTGTTTTGAGCAAAAACTCACTTAATATTGATTTTATTTACAGAAACAAGAAAAAATATCTTATGTCATTTTACTTATCTAGTTAAAGATAAGAATTTTTAAGATTTTTTTTATTTTTGGACTGTTAACAAGACAAAAATACTGAGTAAGAAAAGCATTTTTATCAGTGTAAGAGACTTTTCCTCAGCAAGGACACATTAAACTGATCAAAAGTGACGACATTTATCAAGTCAAGTCCAGTCCTCTTCATCTCTCCAGCTTCAGCTTCTCACTGATGAGAGGAAATGAATGAGTGTTTTAGATGAAAAGCTAAAGTAAGTTTTTGATTGATTGATTTCTGTTATAAAAACTGATTTCAAAATGTAAAAACGCATTAAAAAAACATATTGCACAAAATGATTAAAAGCACATTTTAAAAAAAATAACAAGCATGATTTCATCTCTGAAATGTGTTAGTGTGTGTTTTGGTCATAATTTAGACTTTTTAAAAATCTAATTTCAGCTTTTTATCTCATAATAGACTTTTATGATCATATTTTCAACATTTTGTCTTATAATTATGACTTAGCATGTCATATTTTTGACTTTTTATCTAATAATGAGGACTTTTACAATCATATTTTCAACATTTTATCTTATAATTATGACTTAGCATGTCATATTTTTGACTTTTTATCTAATAATGAGGACTTTTACAATCATATTTTCAACATTTTATCTTATAATTATGACTTAGCATGTCATCGTTTTGACTTTTTATCTAATAATGAGGACTTTTACAATCATATTTTCAACATTTTATCTTAGCATATCATCGTTTTGACTTTTTATCTAATAATGAGGACTTTTACAATCATATTTTCAACATTTTATCTTAGCATATCATCGTTTTGACTTTTTATCTAATAATGAGGACTTTTACAATCATATTTTCAACATTTTATCTTAGCATGTCATATTTTTGACTTTTTATCTAATAATGAGGACTTTTACAATCATATTTTCAACATTTTATCTTATAATTATGACTTAGCATGTCATCGTTTTGACTTTTTATCTAATAATGAGGACTTTTACAATCATATTTTCAACATTTTATCTTATAATTATGACTTAGCATGTCATCGTTTTGACTTTTTATCTAATAATGAGGACTTTTACAATCATATTTTCAACATTTTATCTTAGCATGTCATATTTTTGACTTTTTATCTAATAATGAGGACTTTTACAATCATATTTTCAACATTTTATCTTATAATTATGACTTTGCATGTCATATTTTTTGACTTTTTATGTAATAATGAGGACTTTTACAATCATATTTTCAACATTTTATCTCATGATAATTGAGCTGATCAGTAATATAGTTTAATATTTAGTGTCCCCATTTATAATGTTACACAATAAATGTTGTTCTTTCTATTCATCAAAGAATCTTAAAAGAAAGTAAAAACTGTTTTAAACACTGATAATAATCATAAATGTGTCTTGATCATCAAATCCTCATATGAGAGTGATTTCTGAAGGATCATGTGACACTGAAGACTGGAGTAATGATGATAAATTCAGCTTTGATCATAGAAATATATTATATTTGACTATATATTCACACAGAGAACAGATGATTTACATTGGAATAATATTTCACTATTTTTACTGTATTTTTGATCAAATAAATGCAGCCTTGGTGAGCAGAAAACACTCACCTTTAAATGCATTAAAGAAGCACATCTCAAGATGTCCTCCCGTTTTCTGCAGCGCCGTGTGTGAGTTTGTGTGTGACCTCATCTACAACATCACCATGAGCCGAATACACACGTCCATCCAAGCGCTCGTCTTCCAGTCGGTGCTGAAACAGGATATTGCGTTCTTCGATAAAGCTTCCACAGGTGAAACTGCAGACATATGGCATTAGTGCTGGTTTATGAACAGTGTCTTGTGTGTTACTCATGCTGTCGCTTTTACCCGTTTCCTGTCCAGGCGACATCGTATCTCGCATCACCACCGACACCAACACCATGAGCGAGTCTCTGAGTGAGAAGTTGAGCCTGCTCATGTGGTACTGCATGCGTGTCGTCTTCCTGTTCGGCTCCATGATGCTGCTCTCCCCCAGACTGTCCATCTTCACCGCGCTCGGCCTCCCCATCATCTGGATCATCCCAGAGTTTTCCGGCCAGTTCTACCAGGTACCACTGATATTAATAGTCACATACACCGATCAGGCATAACATTATGAATAAAACTGATGATCTCCTGTTAGTGGGTGGGATATATTAGGCAGCAAGTGAACATTTTGTCCTCAGAGTTGATGTGTTAGAAGCAGGAAAAAAGGGCAAGCGGAAGGATTTGAGCGAGTTTGACAAGGGCCAGATTGTGACGGCTAGACGACTGGGTCAGAGCATCCATCCATCCATCCCTTCAAAATATAGATCTACAGATGCAAATACATAAAGTGTATTAAAATATGCATTTATTTAGGTTTTCTTTGCATGAGTCAAAGTGAAGGAAGCAAAAAGGCCCAAAATCTGAAAATTTATCATAAAAAATAATAAATGGTTTTGCCTATTTTGCCTTAAAGGTGCCCTAGAATGAAAAATTGAATGAACCTTGCCATAGTTAAATAACAGGAGTTCAGTGCATGTAAATCACATACAGTGAGTCTCAAACACCATTGCCTCCTCCTTCATATGTAAATCTCGTTTGTGAAAAACACCACGGAAAAATAGGCGAATCTCAACGTAACACCGAGAGTGATGCAATCATCGGGATCATTAATATGTACGCCCCCCAACATTTGCATACGCAAGCACATGTTCACTATCTGGCGAAACTGCGCAGCCGAATCATCTCTGCAGGTAAACAAGCGTCACACGAGGACAGCGAACATGGCAGATCATGGACACCAATGTCATGTTCCAGGCTGTGCAGGGGATGTGAAGACGTTTCATATTCTTCCCACAGATAAAACATGTCAACAGGCATGGTTGATGTTTATTTATAATCGGATACCACAACAATTTAATTCAGAGTTGTTAGTTTGCTCGGCCCATTTCACCACGGACAGTTTTTCAAACCTGGGACAATATCAAGCAGGCTTTGCTCAGCGTCTGATACTGAAGAAAGGGGCAGTTCCAACCATATTCCTGCAAGCAGTGATTTTATCCACTTCTTGACTGTCTAAAGCAGGGGTCTCAAACTCATTTTACCTGGGGGCCGCTGGAGGCAGACTCTGGGTCAGGCTGGGCCGCATCAAGTATTCCACATAAAAAGTGTTTCAAGTATTGCAAAAATAAGTAGCACAACTGATCCAATCTTCTCAGTCTTTATTATTAACAGTTCTTCAACATGAATGTGTCTTCTGTTCCTCTGAATTTGAACTAAATATAGCCTATAGAAATTAAATCATGTAATATGAAATAATGATTTTAATTTTATTTTAAATAATAGACTAATTCACAGCAAGGTCGTAACAGGTCAAACAGAACAGTGAGCGAAATTCTAGGTCTAATTCTAGTTGGGAAATAATCTTTTTGGGACTATTTGTAAACAATATTTGCATTAATTTGCGTCAAATATATTATTAGTCCTGATATTCTTCGCATGAGTGAGTGAATAAATACATAGATCTGAGAAAGACTTACGGATTCTCCTGTGGTCTGGTGGTAGAATTTTTGTCAACCGTGTCAAAGGTTCCGGGTTCTAATCCGCTCTCGTGTAGTTTTTCTTCATTAAAATCAAAGATGTCCATCAATGATTGTATAATAAGAGCATGGACACGTTTGCATTTTGTCCGGAAAGAATAGAGTCTCTCTCAGCAACGGCATTAAGCGATAGATTGACACGCTCATCTGTGTGTGAAGACTGTGCACGAGCCAAAAGAGAACGTAAACCCCGCCTACTTTGATTTGATTGGCCATCTCAATCATTTTGACATTGACGAGCGCTGTTAGACCACATTCGTTTCAACTGTCTGATCAGATTCGTTCGTCTGTTCCTGTCAATCACGCGGTGTCAACCAATTATACTGCACGAGGGAGGGGCAAGCCAACTCTCTCTCTCTCTCGCACACACACACACACACACAAAGGAGGCAGCAAGCGCTGCTCACGCAACGACTCAGCAAAAAGGTGCTTTTCAGAGCAACGAGCGGGCCGCACTAACACTAAACTTTGATGTCAAGAAGGGGGCCACAAAATATCATCCAGCGGGCCGCGAGTTTGAGACCCCTGGTCTAAACCATTTCTGATTAAATTGAAAGTTTCTTAGAGAGACAACATTAACGATAATATCAAACTCAAACGTTACTGTACAAACAACACATTTAAGGGCTACCAAGTTCAGTTTGTGATTCAAAGTGAAGAAGCTATCATTGTAAATCATACAGGGACACATTACAATAATTAAAATGTTTTTACAATGCTAAAAAAGTTGTGACTGCTGATGTGTATATTTAATGCTATATGCTAGTTATCGTTTATGCTGAAGTTCTGATATGGACGTAATGATTTTGCAGGTTCCTAATTAAAATAAAGACTTAACTTACCATTCAGAAGCGTCCATTTCCAATCTCAAAACATGTTGTTGTTCCTCAAAATCTGCATCTTCGTCTGAAACGGGCTCAAACATATAACAGTCCTTCCAGAAAAATTGAGCTTTTTTTTGTGATTGTTGCGGGCAAAAATCCTTGATTATGCGGCACGTTTTCTTAAAAAATGCGATGGAAAATGTGGGATTTTTATGCGATAAAACTTGCAAAAACTGCGGTTTGATGAAAAAGAGAAAAAAAAGCTATTTTAAATTTAATATTTAAGTTCTCATCTTGTTTTATTGAAGACCTTTATAAACATATGGCTCAATTTGGACTGATTTCAAAACACAGCATCATGAAGCTTCGAAGCGTTATGAATCAGTGAGTCGATTCATGATTTGGATCGCGTGTCAAACTGCTGAAATACGAGACTTTGGCGATCCGAACCACTGAATCGACTCACTGATTCATAACGCTCTGAACCGCTGAATCGACTCACTGATTCATAACGCTCTGAACCGCTGAATCGACTCACTGATTCATAATGCTCTGAACCGCTGAATCGACTCACTGATTCATAATGCTCTGAACCACTGAATCGACTCACTGATTCATAATGCTCTGAACCGCTGAATCGACTCACTGATTCATAATGCTCTGAACCGCTGAATCGACTCACTGATTCATAATGCTCTGAACCGCTGAATCGACTCACTGATTCATAACGCTCTGAACTGCTGAATCGAATCACTGATTCATAACGCTCTGAACCGCTGAATCGACTCACTGATTCATAATGCTCTGAACCGCTGAATCGACTCACTGATTCATAATGCTCTGAACCGCTGAATCGACTCACTGATTCATAATGCTCTGAACCGCTGAATCAACTCACTGATTCATAACGCTCTGAACCGCTGAATCGACTCACTGATTCATAATGCTCTGAACCGCTGAATCGACTCACTGATTCATAACGCTCTGAACTGCTGAATCGACTCACTGATTCATAATGCTCTGAACCGCTGAATCGACTCACTGATTCATAACGCTCTGAACCGCTGAATCGACTCACTGATTCATAACGCTCTGAACCGCTGGTTGAATGCCTAATCTCTCCATCGTCAAGACGGTCAGTAAAGTTGTGCCTGCTATCATTGAGCCACAGTGAAACAGCCAATCAGAGCAGAACTCTGCATTAATATTCATGACCCTTCCAAATAAGGCAAAAACAGAGCATTTCATCCTGGGGAAGATTTCTAGAGTTGTAAATGGACCTGCAAAACCGTATCTGGACAATTATTGACCTTAAATAAGCCATACACCCTCTATGTAGATACCAGAGAACAATTTAAAATGTTGTTACAAATCATTCTAGGGCACCTTTAACTACATTTAAATTGTAAATAAATAATGCACAGAAATGTCACAATGATTTTGAGACAGTATTTTTCCCCTAATGTTAGTGTTTTTCAGATGTGCAGATGTTTTGCTGGTGTTTATCAAGTGCACTTGTGTTGATGTGTGACGATGTTTTCCCCCTCAGAAACTCTCTGCTCAAGTGCAAGATTCTCTGGCGAAGGCCAATGATGTCGCAACGGAGACGTTCTCTTCCATGAAGACCGTCCGGAGCTTCGCTAACGAGGACGGAGAAACCCAGAGGTACAGGGAGTGCTTAGAGGGCACTTATGCCCTCAACAAAGTGGAAGCCGCTGCTTATGCTGCCTCAACGTGGACCAATAGTGTGAGTTGTGTTGGTATACTTCACTATTCTATGCATTCTGGGTGCACACTATTGAGAGAATGTAGCAGAATATATACACACATGTGACCCTGGACCACAAAACCAGTCATTCGGGTCAATTTTAAGGATCTGAAAGCTGAATAAATAATCTTTAAGATAGTTTAAGATGGTCTTAGCTGTTTTAAGATAGTCTTAGCTGGTTTGAGATGGTCTTCCAGTCTGGCCAAGCCGGTTTAAGATGGTCTTAGCTGGTTTGAGATGGTCTTCCAGTCTGGCCAAGTCGGTTTAAGATAGTATTAGCTGGTTTAAACTGGTCTTCCTGTCTGGCCAAACTGGTTTAAGATAATCTTAGCCTTTTTAAGATGGTTTTAGCTGGTTTAAGATGGTTTAAGATAGTCTTAGCTGGTTTAAGATGGTCTTCCAGTCTGGCCAAGCTGGTTTAAGATAATCTTAGCTGGTTTAAATTGGTCTTCCAGTCTGGCCAAGCTGGTTTAAGATAGTATTAGCTGGTTTAAACTGGTCTTCCAGTCTGGCCAAACTGGTTTAAGATAATCTTAGCTGGTTTAAGTTGGTCTTCTAGTCTGGCCAAACTGGTTTAAGATGGTCTTAGCTGGTTTAAGATGGTCTTCCAGTCTGGCCAAGCCGGTTTAAGATGGTCTTCCAGTCTGGCCAAGCCGGTTTAAGATAATCTTAGCTGGTTTAAGTTGGTCTTCCAGTCTGGCCAAGCCGGTTTAAGATAATCTTAGCTGGTTTAAGTTGGTCTTCTAGTCTGGCCAAGCCGGTTTAAGATGGTTTTAGCTGGTTTAAGATGGTCTTCCAGTCTGGCCAAGCTGGTTTAAGATAATCTTAGCTGGTTTAAGATGGTCTTCTAGTCTGGCCAAGCTAGTTTAAGATGGTCTTCCAGTCTGGCCAAGCCGTTTTAAGATGGTCTTAGCTGGTTTAAGATGGTCTTCCAGTCTGGCCAAGCCGGTTTAAGATGGTCTTAGCTGGTTTAAGATGGTTTTAGCTGGTTTAAGATGGTCTTCCAGTCAGGCCAAGCTGGTTTAAGATAATCTTAGCTGGTTTAAATTGGTCTTATAGTCTGGTCAAGATGGTTTAAGATGGTCTTCCAGTCTGGCCAAGCTGGTTTAAGAAGGCTGGTTTAAGATAGTCTTAGCTGGTTTAAGATTGTCTTCCAGGCTGGCCAAGCTGGTTTAAGATGGCTTTAGCTGGTTTAAGATGGTCTTCCAGTCTGGCCAAGCTGGTTTAAGATAATCTTAGCTGGTTTAAAATGGTTTTAGCAGGTTTAACATAGTCTTAGCTGGTTTCAGATAGTCTTAGCTGTTTTAAGATGGTCTTCCATTGATGTATGGTTTGTTATGATAGGACAATATTTGAAAATCTGGAATTTGAGGGTGCAAATAAATCTAAATATTGAGAAAATCTCCTCTAAAATTGTCCAAATGAAGCTTTTAGCAATGCATTTTACTACTAATAATACATGTTTTATATATTTACAGTAGGAAATGTACAAAATATCTTCATGGAACATGATCTTAATATCCTAATGACTTTTGGCATAAATGAAAAATGGACAATTTTGACCCATTTGTGCTCCAGGATCACATATATATGCAAAAATACATACACTACAATTCAAAAGTCAGTGTTTGAAATCATATGTGTATTTTTCAGATGTCCAGTCTGGCTTTGAAAGTCAGTATACTATACTACGGAGGACGGCTCGTGACAGGAAGTGATGTCAGTAGTGGTGATCTGGTGTCCTTTGTGCTGTATGAGCTTCAGTTCACATCAGCTATGGAGGTGATGAACTTCAGGAATGCCCTGCGTCCGCTCACAACAGCCTAGCGTTGCTGCAGCGCTTTTCCGTGAGAACCCACAAGTCATGTTTTCTTCTGCCGCTTCTGTCACAGGTGCTGATGTCATACTGGCCCCATGTGAAGAAGGCGGTCGGCGCCTCAGAAAAGATCTTCGAGTACGTGGACCGAAAGCCTGATGTACCTCCAGACGGATCTCTCGCTCCTCGAACTCTAAAAGGACACGTGTGCTTCAAAAATATCACCTTTGCTTACCCGAAGCGGCCGGACACAGACGTGCTGAAGGTACGCACTGAAAAAGCTCCTATATATTTCACAACATTAAAAGAAAGCAATAATAAATTATGTTTTTCTCAAAGAAAATGTAACATAAAAGTTTGTTAATATACACTCACCTAAAGGATTATTAGGAACACCTGTTCAATTTCTCATTAACGCAATGATCTAATCAACCAATCACATGGCAGTTGCTTCAATGCATTTAGGGGTGTGGTCCTGGTCAAGACAATCTCCTGAACTCCAAACTGAATGTCGGAATGGGAAAGAAAGGTGATTTAAGCAATTTTGAGCGTGGCATGGTTGTTGGTGCCAGACGGGCCGGTCTGAGTATTTCACAATCTGCTCAGTTACTGGGATTTTCACGCACAACCATTTCTAGGGTTTACAAAGAATGGTGTGAAAAGGGAAACACATCCAGTGTGCGGCAGTCCTGTGGGCCAAAATGCCTTGTTGATGCTAGAGGTCAGAGGAGAATGGGCCGACTGATTCAAGCTGATAGAAGAGCAACTTTGACTGAAATAACCACTCGTTACAACCGAGGTATGCAGCAAAGCATTTGTGAAGCCACAACACGCACAACCTTGAGGCGGATGGGCTACAACAGCAGAAGACCCCACCGGGTACCACTCATCTCCACTACAAATAGGAAAAAGAGGCTACAATTTGCACCAGCTCACCAAAATTGGACAGTTGAAGACTGGAAAAATGTTGCCTGGTCTGATGAGTCTGGATTTCTGTTGAGACATTCAGATGGTAGAGTCAGAATTTGGCGTAAACAGAATGAGAACATGGATCCATCATGCCTTGTTAGCACTGTGCAGGCTGGTGGTGGTGGTGTAATGGTGTGGGGGATGTTTTCTTGGCACACTTTAGGCCCCTTAGTGCCAATTGGGCATCGTTTAAATGCCACGGCCTACCTGAGCATTGTTTCTGACCATGTCCATCCCTTTATGACCAGCATGTGCCCATCCTCTGATGGCTACTTCCAGCAGGATAATGCCCCATGTCACAAAGCTCAAATAATTTCAAATTGGTTTCTTGAACATGACAATGAGTTCACTGGACTAAAATGGCCCCCACAGTCACCAGATCTCAACCCAATAGAGCATCTTTGGGATGTGGTGGAACGGGAGCTTCGTGCCCTGGATGTGCATCCCACAAATCTCCATCAACTGCAAGATGCTATCCTATCAATATGGGCCAACATTTCTAAAGAATGCTTTCAGCTCCTTGTTGAATCAATGCCACGTAGAATTAAGGCAGTTCTGAAGGCCAAAGGGGGTCAAACACAGTATTAGTGTGCTGTTCCTAATAATCCTTTAGGTGAGTGTAAATATGTATGTGTATATACACCGATCAGGCATAACATCATGACCAGGTGAAGTGAATAACACTGATGATCTCCTGTTAGTGGGTGGGATATATTAGGCAGCAAGTGAACATTTTGTCCTCAGAGTTGATGTGTTAGAAGCAGGAAAAATGGGCAAGCGTAAGGATTTGAGTGAGTTTGACAAGGGCCAGATTGTGACGGCTAGACGACTGGGTCAGAGCATCTCCAAAACTGCAGCTCTTGTGGGGTGTTCCCGGTCTGCAGTGGTCAGTCTCTATCAGAAGTGCTCCAAGGAAGGAACAGTGGAGAACCGGCCACAGGGTCATGGGCGGCCGAGGCTCATTGATGCACGTGGGAAGGCTGGCCTGTGTGGTCCGATCAAACAGACGAGCTACTGGAGCTCAAACTGCTCAAGAAGTTAATGCTGGTTCTGATAGAAAGGTGTCAGAATACACAGAGCATCTCAGTTTGTTGTGTATGGGGCGGCACAGCCGCTGACCAGTGCCCATGCTGACCCCTGTCCACCGCACAGCTTCAGGGGTCTAATGGAGTCCATGCCTCGACGGGTCAGGGCTGTTTTGGCAACAAACACAATATTAGGAAGGCGGAAATATTTGAAAATCATTATGTTAAGCGCAACTATAATTCAACGGCCCGTCGTCAATTATTCCTCACATTTTTTTTTTAAAATATGATAAATATGAGGGAAGAACAACCCAAAACTTGGTTATCTGGCAAAATGATTTGTCAAACTACAGCTACACAGGTTTTAGAAAAAACTAAATCATGCATTGACTGCAAGATAATCAGTTATTAATATTTTGTTGGTTCTCTCTCGTTTTTGCATGTGTTCATAATTTCTGGCCGCACGATTTGTCATGTTTCATTGCGTTATCATCACAAATGACTCCAAGCAGAAATACTCAATATGCTGACAAAATCTTGTATGTCCGTTTCTCATAGGCTGGACGTCACGTTTGGCCACTACTGTATATTGAATTAATGCGTGTGTTGTCTGGTACTTCCAGACCGTTTCTCTTGAGCTGAAGCCAGGCCAGATCACGGCTCTAGTGGGTCCGTCAGGTTCTGGAAAAACCACTATTGTGAGTTTGCTGGAGAGATTTTACCAGCCTCAAAATGGGCAGATTTTACTGGACCAGAAGCCACTGCTGGACTACAAGGACCAATACCTGCATGAGAAGGTAATCATACTAACAGCTCCATCTAAGTGTAAATAAAAGAGTGTGCTGACCTTGTTTAATCTCCACCCTTTCAGATTAGTGTGGTGTCACAGGAGCCAGTTCTGTTTGCTCGGTCTGTGCGGGAAAACATCGGATATGGCAAAGAAAACGCCTCGGATGAAGAAATACTCGCTGCTGCCAAGCTGGCCAATGCAGATGACTTCATCTCTGATTTACCTAAAGGATATGACACGGGTGAGTCTTTGTCATTGTTCAGAAACACTGACACTGATATAGAGAAGAACTGCAACATCACACACTGAAGAATGATGGGAAAAAGCATAAAAGGACCTCTTTAATAGTACTAATTGTATCTAGATTGATTCCATGCAGTGTTATCTGATCTAAAGTTGGTGTTTTGTGTTCCTCAGATGCTGGAGAGAAGGGCGGTCAGGTTTCCGGAGGTCAGAAGCAGCGTATCGCCATCGCCAGAGCTCTGATTCAGAAGCCGCAGATTCTGGTGCTGGATGATGCTACCAGCTCACTGGACACCGAGAGTGAACACCGGGTAAGATGCACACCTACCGATGCCATATACACCTTATTTTTATCGTAAGAGCCGCCATTTGTAACTCGAATGTGTCGAGTTATCGCTTCCAGTTAATTTAGTCTGTTATTTGTTATATTATTAGGGGTTCAAGGGCGTAGCGCTGAAACACTATTGTAATTGTTGGGATTTTCAAAGATAAAACGATCGGGCAGACCAAACTGTAAGTCGTTGAGACTTGAAACTTTGAGGGATGGTAGTACCCACCTCGTCTACAATTCCACCAAATTTCGCCCCAATCGGCCTGACGGTGGCGCTACAGCGCTCAAAAGTACGAACTCGCTCATAACTCACCCAGGAGAATTTTTTTTTACTTAACTTTAGCAAAATAGTCCTTGGTTTTTCACCCAAACAGAACCAAACCAATGCAGAAATATTCTTCTCAATAATTATCTAAAAGAGCCTAAATTTCGATTCATGTCCATGACTGGGACGTTTAAAGTGGGTGTGGCCATTTGCACAAAAAAAAATGGCTATCACTCGCGAACAGAATGAGAGAATTTCACCAAACTTGGTACACCTGTGAACGCTATCAGTCTGTGTTTGCACGAAAAGGATGCCGCGACTGGCCACTTGGTGGAGCTATAAAATGAAAAGGCGTGAAAACAACTGTAGCTATGCAAAAGTCAGTCCGATTGACTGTCTTGGTCCAAGGTGGCGTGATTGCCTATGAAGACGTTCACACATCTCGACAAACGCTGCCGCGCCGGTGGGCGTGGTCACATACTAAAACAGCTATCACTCTCAAACGAAATGAGACAATTTCACCATATCCACTTTATTTTAAACGTTAGACCAACGCAGCCATTTGTAGCTCGAATGTGTCGAGGCTTCCAGTCTCATCCACTTCCAGTTACAAATCTGTTATAAAAACTGTTATTTGTTTTCATATTATTAAGGGTTCAATGGCGTAGCGCTGAAACACTATTGTAATTGTTGGGATTTTCAAAGATAAAAGTGATCGAGCAGACCAAACCGTAAGTCGTTGAGACTTGAAACTTTGAGGGATGGTAGTACCCGCCCCGTCTACAATTCCACCAAATCTCGCCCCAATCGGCCTGATGGTGGCGCTACAGCGATCAAAAGTACGAACTCGCTCATAACTCACCCAGGAAATTTTTTTTTTACTTAACTTTAGCAAAATAGTCCTTGGTTTTTCACCCAAACAGAACCAAACCAATGCAGAAATATTCTTCTCAATAATTATCTAAAAGAGTCTAAATTTCGATTCACGTCTATGGCGGGACACCAGAACGTTTAAAGTGGGTGTGGCCATTTGCACTAAAAAACGTCTATCCCTCGCAAACGGAATGAGATAATTTCACCAAACTTGGTACACCTGTGAACGCTATCAGTCTGTGTTTGCGCGAAAAGGACGATAAAATATAAGATCATTTCAAAGATAAAAGTGATCGGGCAGACCAAACCGTGAGTCGTTGAGACTTCAAACTTTGAGGGATGGTAGTACCCACCTCGTCTACGATTCCACCAAAAGTACGAACTCGCTCATAACTCACCCTTGCGAAATTTTTTGTTTTTACTTTTGCAAACTAGTCCTCAGTTTTCCGCCCAATCAGAATCAAACGATTGTAGAAACATTCTTGTCAATAATTGAAAAACATGCTCGAACTTGCTCGAAAAACATGAAGTTTGAGCACCTATCGATTATTGGGGGTCGTTTGGAACGAAACTCGCTGGGCCTGTTTGATTCATGTTCCTAGAAGTCTGTGAGAAATTACAAAGATATTGGCCACCGGGGGCACCATCAATTTTTTCAGGTGCGCATATGAGTGTATAATTATTTGCGCGTATGCACGATATTCATAACATATGATAGAACTCCTCGTTCTGAGCAACTTTGCCACTAGGACCACTGCTGCCAATCGAAACATTTGTTAAATATTGGACATTATTTGAAAAAACTACTTTCATGAACTATCACCTGATTGGAACCAAACCAGTGCAGAAAGATTCTCTGGAGGCTGATTGGAGCCCTAGCGGGACACCAAAACATTTAAAGTGGGCGTGGCCACTTTTACTATAACGGCTATCACTCTTGAACAGAATGAGATAATTTGACCAAACTTGGTACACACTGTACGGGCTTGACCTGTGGTCGCATGAAAAAAGACGTCTCGAGTTCGTACTTTTGATCGCTGTAGCGCCACCATCAGGCCGATTGGGGCGAGATTTGGTGGAATTGTAGACGAGGTGGGTACTACCATCCCTCAAAGTTTCAAGTCTCAACGACTTACGGAGTGGTCTGCCCGATCACTTTTATCTTTGAAAATCCTAAGTGGTCGCGTGAAAAAAGACACCTTGACTGGCTACTTAATGGCGCTAAAAAATGAAAAAGCAATTAAATGGCTATAGTTACGCAACAGTCAGTCCGATTGACTTGAAAACTGGCATGCGGTGTCTTAGTCCAAGGTGCTGTGATTGTCTATGAAGACATTCGCATACCTTGAAAAACACGGCTACATTCAGAACGAAACTCACTGGGCCTGTTTGACTCCCGTTCCTAGAAGTCTGTGAAAAAATCTACTTTTGCGAAACAGTCCTAGGTTTTTCGCTCAACCTCGATAAGATCACTGCAGCACAATTCTCTGGACTCTCTAGGTCAATAATTTTCAACTGAAATGTTGAACTTTACCCTTTAGATATAGCTATAATAACAGGGTGATTTAAAAAAGGGCGTGGCATAATATACCAAAAATCCAATAAATCTTAAAGGAAAACTCCAAACTTCACAAAATCTGGTGAGCACATGCAACATATGATTCTAAACAAGCATGCCAATTTTTATGGAGATCAGACCATAGGTGGCGCTATAACCGTTAAAAACCATGGCTGATTTGACCCTGATTTTGACGTCTTCTTCTCTCAGGTGTACAGCGCTCTGAGGAAAGAGCTGAAGAGCTGCACGGTTCTGCTCATCACTCACAGACTGAGCGGCGTGGAGAACGCAGATCACATCATCTTCCTCCGAGAAGGGGAAGTGGTCGAGGAGGGCAACCATCACCAACTGCTGGCCAAACAGGGATACTACGCAGAGTTCGCCAAACAACAGAATACGGCAATCCATCGCAACAGCGCAGAAGACGTTACAGACACCGACCATTGATCATGTGATATCAGCACAAATCACATAGTAGGACATATTTCTCAGCTGTTCGCATAGGTAAAGACTGCTAGTGTTTTTTAATTAGGTGTAAATATCACACAAAACATGAGAAAAGATATGGGGGTATCTCACAGAAAACTTATTTTTAACCCATTTTGGGAATCGTTGGTGTCCTTTTGACTTACTTTTCCCAATTCACACTGATATAAGCGTGATTCTCATTAGGTTCACAGAATATAATCTGCATAATGTACACAAAAACAAACTACTGCACACATATTATATTTCATAGTGTTCACAAGTGTCCATTGGACATGTATTATATTTCCCCTTTATTATGTAATGCACAGTTCAATTGCTCAGGTGTATTTTAAGTTGCACTAAACCATTTTTTTAAATTAGTTTACATGATTTACATCAGGATAAAATAAATTTAATTTATTTTTTTTAACTTTTTTTAAATTATATTTATATATATATAAATTGTTAGCCATTTACATTTATATATATATATACAGTATAGATACAGTAGTGGGCAAAAGTGCATATTTAGTTTTTAATGACTCTACATGTTCAATGAAACTTGTAATATTAATATGTTAACTTCAAAATATGATTTTTTTTTTTTTTTTAAACAAGAAAAACAATTATGCTGCACAATTTGACGTTTCGTTGCGTTATTATAATAAATAAACAACCGATTCCAAGCACAACTATGCAATATGATTACAAAACACATTTTTAATAATATTTGAATAAAGGGTGAAGATGTCACTTTTGGCCACTACTGTAAATATATATATATATATATTAGGGCTGTCAAAAGATTAATCACGATTAATCACATCCAAAATAAAAGTTTGTGTTTACATAATATATTTGTGTGTACTCTGTATAATTATTATGTTTATATAAATATTCATGTATATATTGAAGAAATATTTGCATGTATATACTGTATACATTTATATAATTTATATTATATATAAATATAAATATTTTATATATAAATATAATAAATTTTTCTTAAATATATACATGCTTGTGTGTGTTTTTATATATAAATAATAATTATACACAGTTCACACACATATATTATGTAAACACAAACTTTTATTTTGGATGTGATTAATCGTGATTAATCTTTTGACAGCCCTAATATATAAATATATATATATATAAATTGTCATGAAAATAATGTGGGGGAAAAGTTTTTTTTTCTTTAAACAAAACATAATTTAAAAACTGTATTGGATAAAATGAATCTGTTCGTGGCGTGTTTCAGGAGAGTCACCCATACTCCGTTAACAAGGGCTAGTAAATCACATTTAATACATTTTCCCAGCACTCAAATCATATGTTTTTTTATGATTATGATTTTTTGTGTTCTGAACTTTTTCTTTGCTTTATAAATGATAGTTATGCAAAACAGTTTTTCCGGTAGTTGATATATGTCCATGTAAATAAACGTGATTAAAAAATGATGGCTGTTTTATGTCTACCCATAATCATTTATTAATGAAAAAAATATCTTGGAAATGCAAAATATGTGCTTATGACAATATATATAAGGGAATAAGATATTTTAATCAGTGCAGAAGTATAATTAACATGATGAATATGTAATATAGTAGGTCTGCTCAACTTCATTAAAACATTAATATTGTTATTTAAGTTTTGATTATCAAGTCATCCACTCAAAATCCTCACTAGATGGTAACCGTGAGTCATACATAAACTCCCCATATATGGGCGTATCTCGCGCCGGACCGGCGTGAAACTCAGCCAATAAGAACGAGGCTTTAGAGGCGGGACGAATTCTGATTGGCCGTTGGCGTTCTTATATAAAAACCCAGGAGCGGAAATTGAAAGGCGCCATTTGCTAGTAGGACGGCGCGGGGAAGCTCAAGCATAAGGAGTGAAATAACAATAAAACGGGGGCGAAACCGCAGGATTCCGCGACGCAAAGCAATCGCGATCCAGCCGAATGGAGGCAGCCATCAGCCCGTCTCTTGACAGGTAGTATTAGCGCCTGTAAACTAATCCTGTGTGTGTCTTTAATCACAAAGGATGTGGAAAAGGGAAGGAAGCGTTTGTTTACAAGTTAATTTTCCTTCTTAAATGGGAATGTATCTCATGGCGGATGCTAACACGGCTTCGCGTGTTTTTAAACGCGTCCCAGCCGTTAGAAGAATAGCAGCAGCGAGCATCTGTGTGTGTGTGTCTGTACTGCATCATTTCCCTCCGCCATCTTCAGCATTTAAAGGGCCAGACACACACATTAGTGCGCTGTGAATGAATGGATGGTGTTTGAGCTGGTGTTAATCCGGCTCTGTGTGTTTGTGGGGGGGCTGGGGGATTCGTGTGTCCTGAGCTGATTGGGCATGTCCGCACTCAACACTTGTTTACAAACAGAGGATAGGCGGGACAGACTGAATGTCATTTACTGTATATATTCTCTTACAGTATATATTCTCTTACAGTATATATTCTCTTACAGTATATATTCTCTTACAGTATATATTCTCTTACAGTATATATTCTCTTACTGTATATATTCTCTTACAGTATATATTCTCTTACAGTATATATTCTCTTACAGTATATATTCTCTTACAGTATATATTCTCTTACTGTATATATTCTCTTACAGTATATATTCTCTTACTGTATATATTCTCTTACAGTATATATTCTCTTACTGTATATATTCTCTTACAGTATATATTCTCTTACTGTATATATTCTCTTACAGTATATATTCTCTTACAGTATATATTCTCTTACAGTATATATTCTCTTACTGTATATATTCTCTTACAGTATATATTCTCTTACTGTATATATTCTCTTACAGTATATATTCTCTTACTGTATATATTCTCTTACAGTATATATTCTCTTACTGTATATATTCTCTTACAGTATATATTCTCTTACTGTATATATTCTCTTACAGTATATATTCTCTTACTGTATATATTCTCTTACAGTATATATTCTCTTACAGTATATATTCTCTTACTGTATATATTCTCTTACTGTATATATTCTCTTACTGTATATATTCTCTTACAGTATATATTCTCTTACTGTATATATTCTCTTACAGTATATATTCTCTTACTGTATATATTCTCTTACTGTTTATGCCACTGTTTTCCAGTAAAAATGTGTGTGTGTTGTGTATGTGTGTATGTATGCATGTAATGTGTGTGTGTGTGTGTAATGTATGTTATTTATGTATGCATGTAATGTATGGTGTGTGTGTAATGTATGTTATTGTTGTGTGTGTATGTATGCATGTAATGTATGGTGTGTGTGTGTGTAATGTATGTTATTGTTGTGTGTGTGTAATGTATGTTATTTATGTATGCATGTAATGTATGGTGTGTGTGTGTGTGTGTGTGTGTGTGTGTGTGTAATGTATGTTATTGTTGTGTGTGTGTGTGTGTGTGTGTAATGTATGTTATTTATGTATGTGTATATATGCATGTAATGTATGGTGTGTGTGTAATGTATGTTATTGTTGTGTGTGTGTGTAATGTATGTTATTTATGTATGTGTATGCATGCATGTAGTGTGTGTGTGTAATGTATGTTGTTTATGTATGTGTATGTATGCATGTAATGTATGGTGTGTGTGTGTAATGTATGTTATTGTTGTGTGTGTGTGTAATGTATGTTATTTATGTATGTGTATGCATGCATGTAGTGTGTGTGTGTAATGTATGTTATTTATGTATGTGTATGTATGCATGTAGTGTGTGTGTTGTGTGTGTGTGTGTAATGTATGTTATTTATGTATGCATGTAATGTATGGTGTGTGTAATGTATGTTATTTATGTATGTGTATGCATACATGTAATGTATGGTGTGTGTGTGTGTGTAATGTATGTTATTTATGTATGTGTATGTATACATGTAATGTATGGTGTGTGTGTGTGTGTGTGTGTGTGTGTGTGTGTGATGTATGTGTATATATGCATGTAATGTATGGTGTGTGTGTGTAATGTATGTTATTTATGTATGTGTATGCATGCATGTAGTGTGTGTGTGTGTGTAATGTATGTTATTTATGTATGTGTATATATGCATGTAATGCATGGTGTGTGTGTGTGTGTAATGTATGTTATTGTTGTGTGTGTGTGTAATGTATGTTGTTTATGTATGTGTATGTAATGTATGGTGTGTGTGTGTGTGTGTGTGTAATGTATGTTATTTATGTATGTGTATGTATGCATGTAATGTATGGTGTGTGTGTAATGTATGTTATTTATGTATGTGTATGTATGCATGTAATGTATGGTGTGTGTGTGTAATGTATGTTATTTATGTATGTGTATGTATGCATGTAGTGTGTGTGTGTGTAATGTATGTTATTTATGTATGTGTATGTATGCATGTAATGTATGGTGTGTGTGTGTGTAATGTATGTTATTTATGTATGTGTATGTATGCATGTAGTGTGTGTGTTGTGTGTGTGTAATGTATGTTATTTATGTATGTGTATGTATGCATGTAATGTATGGTGTGTGTGTGTGTGTGTGTGTGTAATGTATGTTATTTATGTATGTGTATGTATGCATGTAATGTGTGTGTGTGTGTGTGTGTGTAATGTATGTTATTTATGTATGTGTATGTATGCATGTAATGTATGGTGTGTGTGTGTGTAATGTATGTTATTTATGTATGTGTATGTATGCATGTAATGTATGGTGTGTGTGTGTGTGTGTGTGTGTGTGTGTAATGTATGTTATTTATGTATGTGTATGTATGCATGTAATGTATGGTGTGTGTGTGTGTGTGTGTGTGTGTGTAATGTATGTTATTTATGTATGTGTATGTATGCATGTAGTGTGTGTGTGTAATGTATGTTATTTATGTATGTGTATGTATGCATGTAATGTATGGTGTGTGTGTGTGTGTGTGTGTGTAATGTATGTTATTTATGTATGTGTATGTATGCATGTAGTGTGTGTGTGTAATGTATGTTATTTATGTATGTGTATGTATTAGGGCTGCAACGACGCGTCGACGTCATCGATGACGTCGACTACGAAAATACGTCGACGTGCGTGAAATGCGTCGACGCGTCGGCGGCACATTATTTACGTTCTAGAATAGAACAGGAGATCTAGAATAATGGCGGCTTCTGCTCCCGGGCATAGTGAAAATGATCATTTATCATATAAAGCCAGACCGCGACATTCAAAAGTGTGGGAGTACTTTAAACAGAAGCCGAATAAAACTGTTCTTTGTTCGCTCTGTAACGCCGGTTTCACACTGCACGCGGTGGCAGAGCAGGAGCTGTGCGCGTGGTGAGCGGGAGCTTTCACACTGCAGTCAGTGTTGCCAAGTCCGCTTTTTTCCGCGGAATTGGGCTACTTCTACACTGTTGCCGCGGGCTGTGTCTCATGTCCGCGGGTTGAAGCAAAAAAACAACATATTTAACCCCCCGAACGCGATGTTTACCAGAGAACCTCCCCGAAACGCGATTGAGCTTGTTTTGGGCTAGTTTTGAGTAACGAATGGGTGGGTTTTGTTGTGTAAACCTGGCAACCCTGCTGCCAGTGTTCTCTCGCGCAGCTGAACGCGCCACGCGCACGCAGACGGTCACATTTTCCTGGGTTCTTCTCCGACCCCAGTACGTCTCGTGCTTTTATTTATTATGGGCTGCATATATCTCCTGTTAATGCGACCCGGTTCCGCTCTGTCCCAAACACATATGCATAATAACTTGCTGTATATAGGTAGTTTACATGATTAAAGTAACATTACAGTTAAGATATGCCTCTAGCTTTAATCATTTAAATGTGTCTTTGAAGTTTGGGCAAAAACTTCTGGCAGCTTTAGTCGTTGTTTATGCACATGTATCTTCAAAATAGACGACTAGTTATACATTAACACTATGCTGAAAGCTCCTGTATGTTACCTTTTGCAGATAAATACAAGTGCATTTTCGTTTACTATTGACACAAATCAATAAGTAAATCATACTCAACTACTATAGTAAACAACTTTTCCTAATTAGGCCTACTCTGTATACATTTTATGATGAATAGTATCATTATATATTATGTTTAAAAAGCTTCTTGTGTTCATATATTTCATTATAAAATGGCATACTATGTACACTACCCTTCCTGAAATACAATTAATATTGTCATCATTCATTGATTTCATGTTAAAATAATATACAAATTCACTACCCTCTTTGAAATACAATAATCAGTAAAAAAGAATAATAAGATTAATCTGGAAAAATAATCGTTAGATTAGTCGGCTAATCGGAAAAATAATCGTTAGATTAGTCGACTAATCAAAAAATAATCGTTAGATTAGTCGACTAATCGAAAAAATAATCGTTAGATTAGTCGACAGAAAAAATAATCGTTAGTTGCAGCTCTAGTATGTATGCATGTAATGTATGGTGTGTGTGTGTGTAATGTATGTTATTTATGTATGTGTATGTATACATGTAATGTATGGTGTGTGTGTGTGTGTGTGTGTGATGTATGTGTGTGTGTGTGTGTGTGTGTGTGTGTAATGTATGTTATTTATGTATGTGTATGTATGCATGTAATGTATGGTGTGTGTGTGTGTGTAATGTATGTTATTTATGTATGTGTATGTATGCATGTAATGTATGGTGTGTGTGTGTGTGTGTGTGTGTAATGTATGTTATTTATGTATGTGTATGTATGCATGTAGTGTGTGTGTGTAATGTATGTTATTTATGTATGTGTATGTATGCATGTAATGTATGGTGTGTGTGTGTGTAATGTATGTTATTT
>CM042252.1:52019961-52092461 GCA_023566225.1 Romanogobio albipinnatus | reverse complement strand
TGAATATAATTACAGTCGGCCTGTAGATAGTTATGATATTTGTGGTTCCACCAGGGTCTGTCATTATAAAGTTACGCCACTTTCCTTATTAGGAGAAAATATATGTTGTTTTAACGACATAAGATCTCATTATTAGACATACTTGAGTGGAAAATAAATATGTAGGCCCTGTGTGAGAGCAATGCATGACCGTACCAGCTGACCTGTAAATGCGAAAAAACTGTTTCCATTGCAGTTTTGCGAAAATGTCCTTTTTCGGATCGCCTGAAAAACCACCTCATGCGAGCGTAAAAACCTTTTTGCGAGTTTTTGCGAAATTGACGCGTTTCCATTGGGCGTATTTTCAATTTGCGCAATTTGAAGGGTAATGGAAACGCAGCTACAGATGTATGTTAAATATCAACATGTGTCCAGCTTCTGATGCCGCCGAGTTGTTTTTCAGCCTACAGATGACATTGTGCTGATGGCACAGTCTCTGGAGAAGGTCTTCTTACAGAAGGTTGCCCAAATGCCCCAGGATGAGATCGAGTTTCTCCCGCCGACTGCAAGAGGGAAAGGAGCTAAAACCATCAAAGGACGTAGAGGCAAAGGTGAGAGACGGTCTTATGGTCTGTAGTGTCACATTTGTAGCTTATTTTTGCCAAGTTAAAGGGATTGTTCACACACAAATGTATACTCTGTCATCACCCTCATGGCGTTCTCAACCCGTGAGACCTCCATTTAGGCCTGCACGATTCTGGGAAAAATATGAATCACGATTTTTTTTTTAGCTTGGAATTGATATCACGATTTTCTGCCACAATTTTTTTTTCTCATGAAGTGTAATGTTTTATTGCACACATGAACCATGACAAAACAAATTGGCAGTACCAAAAATATTTGTTTTGGCACATAGATTGCACATCACCACAAGCCTGTAAACATAGAGGCTTCAATGAATAAAGAAGAAACACTCTTTAACTGCTTGCCTTTTTGTACAATTAGCATTCAACTGGCAATTCGACTAGTGTAAGTGCGTTGATTCTTTGTTATCTCTCATTGGTTATTCACAGTCACGTGGGCACAGGTGTTCACTTCCGTTTTCCTTTATTATTTCCTTTTTTTTTTTTTTGGAAATGTTTGTTATGGTTGGAAGTAGGGCTGGGTATCGATTCAGATGTTCCAGATCGATTCGATTTCGATTCACAAGCTCTCAAATCGATTCGATTTCGATTCTCGATTCGATTTTCTTTATTCGATTCTCGTTTCAACTCAATGAATATAGATTTAATACATATACTATATTTATAAAAAATATAAAAGTTTAAAAGTGGGTAATTAATAAAAAGAAATTGAGCCACAAACCTGTATATTAAACTCTTTTATTTTAGGTACACTTGGGTACATTAAAACAGAACCCAGCTTTAATTTTCAAATTCATACAATTATGCTAAATAAAAAAAATACCCTGAGTACCTCAAGTCTCTGGATGTTGTGGGGCTGTCTTGGCTGACACGCCTCTGCAGCATCGCGTGGCGTTCGGGGACAGTGCCTCTGGGATGGCAGACCGGGGTGGTGGTCCCTCTTTTTAAGAAGGGGGACCGGAGGGTGTGTTCCAACTATAGGGGGATCACACTTCTCAGCCTCCCCGGGAAAGTCTATGCCAGGGTACTGGAGAGGAGAATTCGGCCGATAGTGGAACCTCGGATTCAGGAGGAACAATGTGGTTTTCGTCCTGGTCGTGGAACACTGGACCAGCTCTATACCCTCTACAGGGTGCTGGAGGGTTCATGGGAGTTTGCCCAACCAGTCCACATTTGTTTTGTGGATTTGGAGAAGGCATTCGACTGTGTCCCTCGCGGCGTCCTGTGGAGGGTGCTGGGGGAATATGGGGTCCGGGGTCCTTTGTTGAGGGCTGTCCGGTCCCTGTATGACCGAAGCAGGAGTTTGGTCCGCATTGCCGGCAGTAAGTCAGACTTGTTCCCGGTGCATGTTGGACTCCGGCAGGGCTGCCCTTTGTCGCCGGTTCTGTTCATAATTTTTATGGACAGAATTTCTAGGCGCTGCCAAGGGCCGGAGGGTGTCAGGTTTGGGGACCACACGGTTTCGTCTCTGCTCTTTGCGGATGACGTTGTCGTGTTGGCCCCTTCTAACCAGGACCTTCAGCATGCACTGGGACGGTTTGCAGCCGAGTGTGAAGCGGCTGGGATGGGGATCAGCAACTCCAAATCCGAGGCCATGGTCCTCAGTCGGAAAAGGGTGGCTTGCCCACTTCAGGTTGGTGGAGAGTTCCTGCCCCAAGTGGAGGAGTTTAAGTATCTAGGGGTCTTGTTCACGAGTGAGGGGAGGATGGAACGGGAGATTGACAGACGGATCGGTGCAGCTTCTGCAGTAATGCGGTCGATGTACCGGTCTGTCGTGGTGAAGAAAGAGGTAAGCCGTAAGGCGAAGATCTCGATTTACCGGTCAATCTACGTTCCTACTCTCACCTATGGTCATGAGCTTTGGGTCATGACCGAAAGGACAAGATCCCGGATACAGGCGGCCGAAATTAGCTTTCTCCGCAGGGTGGCTGGGCGCTCCCTTAGAGATAGGGTGAGAAGCTCAGTCACTCGGGAGGAACTCGGAGTAGAGCCGCTGCTCCTCCACATCGAGAGGGGACAGCTGAGGTGGCTCGGGCATCTGTTCCGGATGCCTCCTGAACGCCTTCCCGGGAAGGTGTTTCGGGCATGTCCAACCGGGAGGAGGCCCCGGGGAAGACCAAGGACACGCTGGAGGGACTATGTCTCCCGGCTGGCCTTGGAACGCCTCGGTGTCCCCCCGGAAGAGCTAGAGGAAGTGTCTAGGGAGAGGGAAGTCTGGGCATCTCTGCTTAGACTGCTGCCCCCGCGACCCGGCCCCGGATAAGCGGAAGAAGATGGATGGATGGATGGAAAAAAATACAATTTTGATGCAAGATGAAAAATGTATGCTGAAAAAAGTCAGAACAGTCGCATTCCTTGATCAAACAGGATCAGGTTATTTCATTTTTAAGATAAAATAATCATAAAATCTTACAAAATTAGCTGTAACATGGATGCTGCAAGCCTATGAACAATGTAGGACAGCTAATACGTCGTTTTCGACTACGCTGTATGGACGTATGTCTTTGCAAATAAAAAATGCAATCGATTCCGTTATCTTTTGTGCACGAGGTGAATTATGAGGAATTTTGCTTGTGAATGCATTTGAAATCTTCGGCTGTGTGCTCGGCTGTGGGGGTGTTGTAACGTCTGGGTGATGTCTCATCAAATGGTTCCGCAGATTCGTAGTATTACTACAGCATTTCACCTCTGCATTACAAATCACGCTTTGTTTTGTTCTTGTCCACAACCCTATCGTCGTCGTCTTGCTTGCGAAATTTAAAATGCTTCCATACCTCTGACTTTTTATGTGAAGGTGGTGGCATCAACGTCGACAACGCACCTGAAACCGCCATTTTAAGCACTGAATGAATGAATGACAGGTTCGCGGCGCCTCTCGCTCCTTGGTAACATCGCGCAAGGCAAATAAGTGGGTGACATCTAGTGGAGAAGACTAGTAATTAGATTAACGTTAATCTTACCAGAGAATGTCTAATTACGTTCAATGTTTGCGGAAATAAATATGGAAAAAAATCGATTCGTGGCCTTTGAGAATCGATTTTGAATCGACCACGTTATAAAAAACGATTCATCGAAAAATCGATTTTTTTTTTTTGCCCAGCCCTAGTTGGAAGGGGCGAGTAGTGGGGCCAACTTTCTGTTGACCGTATCTGTACTGGTCTACTCATGTTTTTATGTGCTTAAAATAAACCACAAAAAGGCAAACTAAATCGTCTTCCTTTAATGTGAAGATGACCGAGTGCGAACGAGTCACGAGCCCGCTATCTAACCTCTATGTGGCTACTAGATGCTGCTAATAACTTAGAAATTGAACGCACTGCACTGAATATGGCTCTAAATAGGCTAATTGAAACGTCATACAACATTCAAAATAGTTGCAGGATGGTATTGAGTAGCGTTTGTCCAATGTATGGATCATCTTTAGAAATCCGTCACGTTCTACGTTGTATATTGGAACCATATCTTTTGCTAGATGGTAAGCAATGGCTTCTGTTATTTCCTTGCTCCTACTGGAGTTATGTGGGAATGGCATATTTTCTTGCATTAATGGCTCAATCGTCAGCAGGTTTATTAGACGCTGCCCCTTTAAGACCGAATGCAGCTCTAATAATATCATATTCTCCCATTTCTCCAGACCATTTACGGCCATTTAAGACATAAACTGTGTTTAAGTGACTGCTCTCCAATCCGGTCATTTTGACATAGTCTCAAGGTGCGTTCACACCGGACGCGATTCGCGCGAGTGATTTACACATGGGCGTCGGAACCATTGTATGTGAGTGGGACAAGACCCACCCACTTTTTACGATCAATGATATTGGACCCACTCACTTTTATCGTCTCTAACATTCAGCACGTCTGTTTACCTACCCCTAATCGATAAACACTTATTATTAAACACGTTAGACGCTTTATTTCCACTTTTCTAATATTTTCTTCATTTTTATTGAACATAGATGCCTTTCTGATCTGATATGTGATGGGAAAAGGGAGAAGATTGAGCTCGTCAAAAGGCGGACTCGAACCGCGGGTCAATTTGTGTCAACTAGATGCTGTGTGTCTTACCCCTACACTACTGCCGCTCTCAATGATATGGTGATTTCCGTAATTTTGTCTTTCCTATACGTTTAGCAAGCAAAGCGGTATATTTGTACTTAATGTAGTTGGCATCTACTGCAGTAAAAAAATTCTGAGGACCCACCCACATTTTTTTTGCTTCCGACGCCCATGGATTTACATGTTAAGTCAATGCAGAGACGCGAAATGGCATTCTGCGGTGTGAATGAGGCGGCGAGATTTGCGCGATTGCGGCGACGCGTATTGAGCGTTTTGAACGCGCGATTGATTCGCGCGAATCGCTCAAGTTGAAAAATCTGAACTCTGGCGGATATTTCGCGCCGCGTTAACCAATCACGAGCTTGCTCTAGTAGTGACGCATTTACAAGCGGAGGCAGAAATCCCAACAACAATGGAGGACAAGATAATCGTGGCCGTATGTGGATACCCGGAGCGGTGATACATCATCCTATCACTACAGGAACAGGAATAAAAGGAATAAAGGAATAAAAAGGATCTTGCTTGGAAGAAAGTGAGCCATTGTGAGCCAAGTGAGCCATTTCACAACGAGACTGGAGCAGAAAAAAAGAGCCAGAGCCAGCGGCAAATGTGAGAAGGACTAGCCGAGGAAAGGCGGGTCTCGCCGGGTAAACGAGCGCGGAATGTCACTGATCGCCTGGATCTCACAACTCCGAAAACACCAGATAAAATGCTCAAATAGGCTCTTTTTATAAATTAACCACAGATTTGAGCTTTAAACAACTATATTATCGCCTGAAAAAGTCTTTAAACTACGTTTTGTCACACATTAATAGTAGTATTTTTTACAAAAAAGACGTCAAGTGACCGAGACGAGCTGGCTCATATAGAAGCCCCTCCCATGACGCGAATTCGCGTCTGTTGTGTAGTTGTCACGCGCGAATTTCACGCACGAATTAAGCGAGTAAACTCAAAATGTTCAAGCGTCCACCTTCGCGCGAATTGCGTCCGGTGTGAACGCCACATAAGTGTTGTGTATTTGATGGTTTAGACGCGCACATGAAGCCTAATGTATAATGTGCAAGTTGGTCCGTTTCACACACAGCGCGCACACACACACACACACACGCAAGCCACCTTGAAGTTGGAAACATCGTCTCTTCTGTGGATTATTGTGCATTTAATAGCTCTTTTTATCACCAAACACATCCTGCATTTTAGCAACAGTAGACACTGCCTTTTACAACAATCACTGATTCTGGCGTTAAGTTTAGGTTTAAGGAGAAACGACAGCGCTGCTGCTGTGAAGGGCAGGAAGTTGCACTCGACGGAACACGGCTAGTTTATAATAGTTTTACCGCATATCTTCTTTTTATAATCCTTGGAATTATATTAACTGAGGGTGAAGCCCTGAACTGACGAGTGAAATGCGTGACTAAAAGGCGCTTTGTCATTGGCTGAGGGTGAAGCCCTGAACTTTGTGTGGTCCTTTCAAAATAAAGGCCAATTATTATTATTTATTTTTTTAAATCAAAGTCGTTTAAAAATGTAATCGTGAACAGGGTGAATCGAGATCGCGATTTTATAACGATTTATCGTGCAGGCCTACCTCCATTCATCTTAAGATCACAAGTGAAGATCCGAAAGCTCTCTGACCCCTCCATAGAAGGCAACACGACCGCTTTCAAGGTCCAGAAAGGCAGTAAAGACATCATTAAAATCATCCATGTGACACCAGTGGTTCAGCCTTAATGTTATGAAGCCGCGAGAACACTTTAGTGCGCAAAACAAACAAAAATAACGACTTAATTCAACAATTTCTTCTCGTCTGTTAGTCTCTTACGCTGTTTACGTTGTAAATACAGTGCAGCTCTTGCGTCATCACACGCATGTGTCGTGGTGTTCATGTTTTTAGAGATAAAACTCTTTAAATTCGATTTTCATGAAAACGCATCCCAGAGAACGATCTACTCGGTAACCATGTGTTAATTACCCCTAGGTTCATTTTTCACCGGAGTTGTCCTTTAATTAAGGCCTTCTGAAGCGAATCGATGCATTTGTGTAAGGAAAATCTCCATATTTAAAACTTTATAAAGTAAACTTTCGGTCGACCGCCTTCCGTGTTCAATTTATGGAAAAAGTGTTGAAAGTGCCTCTGCCGATCGAAAGACTAATGCTACCAGGTCCGCTCATCAGACGTCACGCACGCATCTTGAATTGCGAGAAGGAAATTTCAGCACTTTTCCACAGAAGGCGATCAGCTGAAACTCTACTTTATTAAGTTTTAAATATGGATATTTTTCTTACACAAACGCATCGATTCGCTTCAGAAGGCCTTTATTAACACCCCAGAGCCGCGTGGAGCAGTTATATGACGGACAGATGCACTTTTTTATGGACTTCAAAAACAGAGCAACTATTACTGCTATTATAAAGCTTGGATTACCCAGGACTTTAATAACTCTGATTTTATTCGTCTGAGAGAAGAAAGTCATACACACCTCGGATGACTTGAGGGGGAGTAAATCATGGGCTAATTTTCATTTTTGGGTGAACTATCTCTTTAACAATGTTTTTCCTACCTTTCTGGACCTTGAAAGTCAGAGAGCTCTCAGATCTCATCAGAAATATCTTCATTTGTGTCTGAAGATGAACGAAGGTCTGACGGGTTTGGACATTAGGGAGAGGAATTAATGACAGAATTTACATTTTTGGGTGAACAAATCCTTTAAGCAAATATTCAGTCATTCTGTCCCTTTGGTGAAACTTTTGAATCATTACATCTAATGCTTTATTTCAGGAGGAAGTGTTATGTCGGCGCACCAGGTGCCTGCCGTGTCTCAGTCGGCGTACTCTCCTTCCTCACCCGAGACGCCAGACTCACGGTTTTCCACTCCTCCACAGACCCTGCTGAGCAACACCGGCCCTCCTCCGCCACTGATGACCCCTCCGCCCACTCAACCCACTGCAAAGGTACATACTCACACACACACACACACACACACACATGCGCCTTACAGAAGTAGGGTTGGGTATCGTTAGAATTTTATCGATTCCAATAACAGTCCTTCAAGAAAAATGCAGCTTTTTTTTGTGATTGTTGCGGACAAAAATCCTTGATTATGCGGCATGTTTTCTTAAAAAATGCGATGGAAAATGCGGGAACATGCGGGATATTTATGCAATTTTATGCAATGAAATTGCGGGAACTTGCAAAAACTCTAATGAAAAAGAGAAAAAAAAGCACTACATCACAGAAAGTGCTGGGAATATTTAAGTTCTCATCTTGTTTTATTGAAGACCTTAATAAACACACGGCTCAAATTTACAAAACATTGAGTCAAACAAGTTCTGTAGCTTTACAAAAGGAATATGCTACAACTTCTGAAAAATGAATAAATAACTTCCTGTTTTACAGAGGTAGCTTTACAAAACAGACATTTGAGTGCTTCCAATGCACAAAGTGCAATCTCTTAAAGGGTTAGTTCATCCAAAAATGTAAATTCTGTCATTAATGACGTCCCCTCATGTCGTTGGACACCCGTAAGACCTCCGTTCATCTTCGGACACAAATGAAGATATTTTAGTTGAATTCCGATGGCTCAGAAAGGCCGCCACTGCACTGCACACTCTCAAGACCCATAAAAGGTACTAAAGACGTTGTTCTCAAAGTCCATCTCACTACAGCGGCTCTACAATAACTTTATGAAGCGACGATAATAGTTATTGTGCGCAAAAAAAACTAAATAACGACTTCTATAGAGATGACCGATTTCAAAACACAGCATCATGATGCTATGAATCAGCGAGTCGATTCATAATTCGGATCGTGAGTCAAACTGCTAAAATACGTGACTTTGGCGATCCGAACCACTGAATCGACTCACTGATTCATAACGCTCCAAACCGCTGAATCGACTCACTGATTCGTAACGCTCTGAACCGCTGAATCGACTCATTGATTCATAACGCTTCAAACCGCTGAATCGACTCACTGATTCATAATGCCATAGATCATAATGCCATAGATCTAAATGTAATGCCATAGATCTAAATGTAATGCCATAGATCTAAATGTAATGATAATGCCATAGATCTAAATGTAATGATAATGCCATAGAACTAAATGTAATGCCATAGAACTAAATGTAATGCCATAGAACTAAATGTAATGCCATAGATCTAAATGTAATGCCATAGATCTAAATGTAATGCCATAGATCTAAATGTAATGATAATGCCATAGATCTAAATGTAATGATAATGCCATAGATCTAAATGTAATGCCATAGATCTAAATGTAATGCCATAGATCTAAATGTAATGCCATAGATCTAAATGTAATGCCATAGATCTAAATGTAATGCCATAGATCTAAATGTAATGCCATAGATCTAAATGTAATGATAATGCCATAGATCTAAATGTAATGATAATGCCATAGATCTAAATGTAATGATAATGCCATAGAACTAAATGTAATGCCATAGAACTAAATGTAATGTCATAGAACTAAATGTAATGTCATAGATCTAAATGTAATGCCATAGATCTAAATGTAATGATAATGCCATAGATCTAAATGTAATGATAATGCCATAGATCTAAATGTAATGATAATGCCATAGATCTAAATGTAATGATAATGCCATAGATCTAAATGTAATGATAATGCCATAGATCTAAATGTAATGCCATAGATCTAAATGTAATGCCATAGAACTAAATGTAATGATAATGCCATAGAACTAAATGTAATGCCATAGAACTAAATGTAATGCCATAGATCTAAATGTAATGCCATATCGAATCGACTCATTGATTCATAACGCTCTGAACCGCTGAATCGACTCATTGATTCATAATGCTCTGAACCGCTGAATCGACTCATTGATTCATAACGCTCCAAACCTCTGAATCGACTCATTGATTCATAACGCTTCAAACCGCTGAATCGACTCACTGATTCATAACGCTCTGAACCGCTGAATCGACTTATTGATTCATAACGCTTCAAACCGCTGTATCGACTCACTGATTCATAACGCTCCAAAGCTTCATGATGCTGTGTTTTGAAATCGGTCAACACACCGGGAAACTGCTTTGCGCGTCTTTTGCTGTTATTTTTGTTGGCAAATGGGAGTTTGCGCTTCATCATGGTTTCACCGATATCGTGCGCTCAACGTGTGTGATCGGCTACAATGATCATCACTGCGACCTTTCATGCCATAGATCTAAATATAATGCCATAGAACTACATGTAATGTCATAGATCTACATATAATGTCATAGATCTAAATGTAAGATCTAAATGTAATGCCATAGAACTATATGTAATGGCATAGATCTAAATGTAATGGCATAGATCTAAATGTAATGGCATAGATCTAAATGTAATGCCATAGCTCTAAATGTGATGCCATAGCTCTAAATGTAATGGCATAGATCTAAATGTAATGCCATAGCTCTAAATGTAATGCCATAGCTCTAAATGTAATGCCATAGATCTAAATGTAATGCCATAGAACTATATGTAATGCCATAGCTCTAAATGTGATGCCATAGCTCTAAATGTAATGGCATAGATCTAAATGTAATGCCATAGCTCTAAATGTAATGCCATAGATCTAAATGTAATGCCATGCATCTAAATGTAATGCCATAGATCTAAATGTAATGCCATAGATCTAAATGTAATGCCATAGATCTAAATGTAATGCCATAGATCTAAATGTAATGCCATAGAACTAAATATAATGCCATAGAACTAAATGTAATGCCATAGATCTAAATGTAATGCCATAGAACTAAATGTAATGATAATGCCATAGATCTAAATGTAATGCCATAGAACTAAATGTAATGCCATAGAACTAAATGTAATGCCATAGATCTAAATGTAATGCCATAGATCTAAATGTAATGCCATAGATCTAAATGTAATGCCATAGAACTAAATGTAATGCCATAGATCTAAATGTAATGCCATAGATCTAAATGTAATGCCATAGAACTAAATGTAATGCCATAGATCTAAATGTAATGCCATAGATCTAAATGTAATGCCATAGAACTAAATGTAATGCCATAGATCTAGATATAAATGTAAATGTAATGAAAAAAACACAATAAAATGCGCACACAGTAACCGATAAGCGGAATCGAAACGCACGTTTCTTATCGAATCACCGGTTCTGGGCAATTTGGAACCGGTTCTCGATACCCATCCCTATACAGGAGGGCTCCAGACTGTGACCTAATGCTGGCATTTTGGGACCTTTTTTCCTGCTCTCTTACTCGAGAAACGGCAAACGAAACTAAAGCGGAACGGAACCGCTCTACTAGCCCTTATTGACTTATTAGCAATTTCCACTTCCCTTTCCTAATATATGGAACAATGTATGAAGTCACAAAGTCTCATGACAAACTAAAACTTCTCTTCAAATTGTGAGTGAATTACACAGTAAAGAGCTCTCCTTTATAATCACTGAAGCTGTCGGTCACTATAGAAGAACAATAGCACATTTACTGAGAGTAGAGGTTCAGTTAAGGCTAAAAGCGAGGCGTGTGTCTCTGTTGTGTCCGCAGAAGAAGGGCGTGAAGCGTAAAGCCGACACCACCACTCCCACTACGCTCGGCTTCCCCGTGACTGCGGCCGCTCGGATGGGAGGCATGGGAAAAGGTCACGGATCGGCCGGAGAGATGCCCCACTCCCTGTCCTCCATGCCTGTTGACTGTTCTCCCAGTATGGGCGTGAACGACCCCGCCCACCTCCAGCCCGCTTTGGGACGCCCGCTGTCTCGCCGTCCAATCAAACCTCCACGCAAGGACCTGCCCGAATCCGTGCGGCCCCATCAGCCCTCGCGGCGGGGGAAGCTCAGCAAGCAGCTTCGCTACTGCAGCGGCGTCCTTAAAGAACTGCTGTGCAAAAAACATGCAGCGTACGCCTGGCCTTTCTACAAACCCGTGGACGCTTCAACGCTGGGCCTGCATGACTACCATGACATCATCAAACACCCCATGGACCTCAGCACCATCAAGGTGATATACATGAACCTCACTGCCTTCTCACACACACACACACACACACACACACACACACACACACACACACACACACACACACACACACACACAGAACTGGACCAACTTTGTGCCGTCTTGATGAATGTAGTGCACATTGTATTTATTTGTTCTATTGTTTGCCACATTTATTTGTGTCTGTGTGTGTCTGTGTGTGTCTGTGTGTGTCTGTGTGTGTCTGTGTGTGTGTGTGTGTGTGTGTGTGTGAGAGCTAGCGTGCACGTGAGAGCGAGTTTATTTGACTTAGTTTAACCATTCAGAGCTCGCGAAATCGCCAGCCTGACGCAGTGTGTGTGAGAGAGTGAGAGCTATGAAGGTATTTTTGGTGCAAAACACCTGAACACGCGTGAGAGTGGGATTTGTAGCTGTAGATCATACCCACACATGTGTACCAATACATTTGAAGTCACAGAGAAAAATATTTCAGGAGTTGTAAACTTGTAGACTTTTTTTCTCACTTACAAACACAACGCAACAGTTACACCTTCACACACTCTTCACTGCAGGCGCACAAATCCTGCTCTACGAATCACACATGAAGAAACTCATACGCTCACATGTTTGCTCCAGTTGCTGCAGTAAATATGGTGCAAAACGCATCACACACCCGTATCAAACATGTGAAGTCACAGACAAATTTTGCACATCCACAAATTAATATGTGAATCCATGCAATGAGAGGTGCACACTTATAGAATATTTGGTCACAAATGTATTTTTTTTCTTGGATATTTTTCTAACACAATCACAAGTCCAATCACTGCAACAGCTTGAATCTGCTGCTACGAGTCTCAGACGCAGTTTTTTCGCCTTCAAGTGACAAGTCCGCGCGCTCTCACTTCTGCACCATATACTGCGCGAAATGTGGAGCAAAAGAGATTTGTGCATCTGTGAGGCAGCGGTTCAGAGAGCAGAGAATTTCGGCCAATCAGAAGAGCTCTTTTAAACCGGTGGCGCGCGACCGAGAACGGGAAAAATACATGAGCAATCTCTCCCTAGCAGGCGAAGTCAACTTGTTCCTCTACATAGTAAAACATAGTAGGCTATAATTAATGGATATATATATAGTATAATTAATGCACAATTGTACAATTAATATAGGCCTACAATTCAAGCAAGTAGCCTACAAACACCTACATTAACATGGGTAATGGAAACATGAATCAGGATATGAATTATACATCGTGCGTTGTGAGCTTTTATAAGCACCAGTTCCCGTACGAACGGAACGGACCAATTATCTGCAGCATGACTGAAGCCCGGTTCATTTAATTGTGCATGCATGGCGCGCGAATAACCATAAACTCCATTAACGCTCCAGAATATGTGTGAGCCGTACCTATCGCAAAACACTGAGTCTGAGAAAACATCCTCCTGCACCAACACAACAATAAGCGTTTTAATAAACTACTCATGACCAACATTCTACTGTAGCCTATTTATTATGTTAAATGTTGATTAACTTTATAATAGATGTATAATATATACATTTAGAATAGAATATAAGATAAGGGAATAGGTTTTTCACTAAGATTTATATCACATGTGGCATGTTGTGGCGGCTATAGTTTCTATGTGTAGGATGCTATTTTTCATAACTAATGCTTGGCATTATGCTAATGAGGAGATATCAGTGGTCACACCTGTAATTGTTTTGAATTACTTGTTACTTATTAATTAATTACTTTGAATGTGGATTTACTTTGAATGTGGATCCCCCCAATTATTATTGATGTAGTCAAAAACTCTCCAACTGCTTTTGTAACCAGAAGCTTTAGCTTAGGCTTCCTGAAAATAAGGAAAGTACTGGAGATGTATTTTATTTTATTTCAAATGATGATGAACTAAAACTCTTTTCAGCTGTGTTAAGACTTAAAGCAGATTGCCACATTTCAGTAATGCTTTATATCCTGGTGATGCATACATTTAATCACTGCATTTGTCTGATTAAAGATATCAGGGAAAAAGCAGGAGTATTATTTCATTCTGGGCTCCAAAGGGTCAGCCCCTTAAAAAGAGTGCCCATCAAGGTGTGACAGATATGAACAGGCATGTAAAAAGTAAAGGGCATCAGGCCAAAGAACAGGCACTTCAGTCAACGAGTGGCATCTTCTATTTGTGCTGGTCATTTATGAACAATAGATAAAATTGTGGCAGAGGGTCCGCTGCTGCAAATATTTGAGTGGCTCCTCTCCTAACAGACACAAACTCAGTCCAAACTTTTTTTTTTTTTTCTCTCTTCCCCTGCAATCACTCACCGTTATACATTTGTCTAAGTAGTTTTAATAAGTGCACTGGTCGACTAAGATGGTAATCATTGTTTCTTAGTTGGGTTAGCCTTTCTTGTTTCACATAATGTAACGCTAACAATAGCCTATCTGTACTTTTAAGTTTGCTATCCAATTGTCTCATAATTAAATATTCTCATATTAAGTAATGTATTCCTTATTTTCTCAGCTTTACCTTCTAGAAAAATGACAGAACAGGATCTTCACAGGTCAGCATTGTATCAAGTAACTTATGCACCCAAAGTGCACCCATGTGTACCATGTTTTTCTTTTCTTTTTTGGTGGATGATAACATAATAGAAATACCATAGTAAAGTAAAGGGATATTTTTTGCCCAGTAGGCCTAATTGGAAGCTGCAGTGAGTCACAGAGCAGATGAATTAACATTTTATTAAGCCTATATTGTATTTCTATAAATGTTATCATCCACCAAAAACAAACCAAACCAAAAAAGAAAAACATGGAACACATGGTAGTCTTACAATGGGTGCATAAGTGACTTGATATGATACTGACCTGTGAAGACCCACCCTTTTCTGTCATTTTTCTAGGAGGTAAAGCTGAAGAGAATATAAGGAACACATCGTTTAATATGAGAGTCTCTTTAATTATGAGACGATTGGATGGAAAACTTAACAGTAGATTACATTTCGTGAAACAAGAAAGGCTAGCTCAAGAAACAATGATCACCAACTTAGCCGACCAGTGCACATATTAAAACTACTGAACTAATGTATAACGGTGAGCGATTGCAGGGGGAGAGAGAAAAAAAACATCCCGTTACTTGACTTCGCCTGCTAGAGCGTATGAGTTTCTTCATGTGTGATTCGTAGAGCAGGATTTGTGCGCCTGCAGTGAAGAGTGTGTGAAGGTGTAACTGTTGCGTTGTGTTTGTAAGTGAGAAAAAAAGTCTACAAGTTTACAACTCCTGAAATATTTTTCTCTGTGACTTCAAATGTATTGGTACACATGTGTGGGTATGATCTACAGCTACAAATCCCACTCTCACGCGTGTTCAGTTGTTTTGCACCAAAAATACCTTCATAGAGAGCTAGCGTGCGCGTGAGAGCGAGTTTATTTGACTTAGCGAAATCGCCAGCCCGACGCTGTGCGTGTGTGAGCGTGTGAGAGCGAGAGCGAGACCGTGTGGGCGCAACAAACGTGCAGCACTTTTTGTGTGTGTGAGAGAGAGTGTGCGCGTGAGAGAGTCAAAAGTACTAAAAAATAAATAACATTCCAATGAGTGGATGAGAAGGAAATCATTGTGTTGGTTTGATGGACACAACTCTCAATTCATGCAACAAACGTGCAGCACTTTTTCACCTCTACAGGAAAAACCAATCAAGGAAAACATGAGCATAGAACACCTCCGTGTGTGTGTGTGTGTGTGTGCGTGTGTGTGTGTGGTATGAAACACATGGAGGTGATGTAACTGTTGTGTGTTCCTCAGAGGAAGATGGATGAGCGCGAGTACAGAGATGCCCAGCAGTTCAGCGCTGATGTCAGACTCATGTTCTCCAACTGCTACAAGTACAACCCACCAGATCATGATGTGGTCTCCATGGCACGCAAACTGCAGGTGTGTGTGTGTGTGAACTCCACAGCCTCTTCAGGTTTATATAGGAGTATGGATATGCAGAAGGTTGCTGGTTTGATCAGTGTGTCCTTGAGCAAGGCACTTTACTCGCTTTGGATAAAAGCGTCTGCCAAAATGCATAAATAAATAAATATAGGGATTGTGCTCAAATGCAAATAAATCTTAATGATCCTAAAATAGGCTGTTTTTGTGCCAACGGTCAATGATTTTAACCTGGACCTGTTAGAGACCGGTTTGTTTTTGCTGATAACTGATTTATAAATTAATATATATTTTTGGTTATATTAGTTTTTATTATCATTAGATGTTTACAAAATTATTATTATTGTTGTGAAGTAAAATGGTTTATATCTTAATATAATTTTTATTGTGTAATGTTATATTTTATTATTATTATAATGATTCATTTATTTTTTAATTGTAATTAATAAATGTAGTATAATAATTATTATTATTACTCATTTAGTATTTTAAATATTTATTTGGAGGAAATAAAGCCTTTATTTAATTCATCTGGTCAAACTAAGAGCAATTTTAAAAAGTTTATAATTTAAATAATTATTTTGTAGTATTTTTATTTATTTATTATAATTATTAGATGTTGTTTTTATTATTAATATTAATTTTAATATTTTTAAATATTTTATTGGAGAGCATTATTTTGCTTAATATCAGCCGTATCAAACTGAGAGTGATTTAAATCAAATATATATTTTTTGTTTTTATTATTTGTTTAATAAACAATTACAAATTATTATTTGTAGTAATTTTTATTATTATTAAATGTTGTTTTTATTATAATTTTTTTATTAATGTTTTGAAATATTCATATTTATTTGTTTTATTGGAGAAAATAAACCCTGATATTATTTTGCTTAATATCTGCCTTATCAAACTGAGAGCTATTTTAAATAAAAAAGGTCTAAAATATAATAAATAAATAAAATATTGATTTTTAAAAACAATATTTATAATATTATACATAAAGAATAACTTTTTTTTTTTTTTTTTTTTTTTTTTAAACACGACTTTTATTATAGTGACATATTGCCAGTCAACTTTTGTTTTATTAAATTATTATACATAATTTTTTGGGGGGGTGGGGGTTTTGTTATGAATTCATGTTTTGATGTGATTTCCCTCCATCTTTCCACAGGACGTGTTTGAGTTTCGCTTCGCTAAAATGCCTGACGAGGTTTCGGAGGAAGAGGAATTGTCTCCCATGCCACTGGGACGGAACATGGGCATGCTGGGAATGCACCACTCCTCCTCCTCATCCTCCTCTTCCTCCTCCTCATCCTCCTCTTCCTCGTCGTCGGAGAGCGAGCCGAGCAGCGACAGTGAGCCGAGCAGCGACAGCAGCCCGAGCTCGGACAGCGAGGAGGAGCGCGCCCAACGCCTGGCCCAGCTGCAGGACCAGGTGTGTACTCAGGTACACAGACCCTTCCTGTTCCGCCGCACTTCACACATGCACATCAGCCGCGGGACATCAGGTCATCCCATCTCGGCTGCGGGGTAACCCTGGTCTTGTGTTTCAGCTCCGAGCGGTGCACGAGCAGCTGGCCGCCCTCTCGTCTGGCCCGATTGTCAAACCCAAAAGAAAACGAGAGAAAAAGAAGGACAAGAAGAAGAAAAAGAAGCCTGAGAAGCGCAAAGGAAGTCGAAGTCTGAGTGATGAGCGGGACAAAATGCCGAAAAGCAAATCGAGTCGAGCTTCAATGTCATCCACTCAGAGCAAGAAAGGCCCGGCGAAGAAGAGCAGCAAGAGGTCAGTGTTCATCTCCTGAGGTAAACTGTATCTGTAATCTGTCCGTCCATCCATCATCTATCTATCCATCTATCCGTTCATCCATCCATACATAAATTATATATTTATTCAATATAAACATTGACAAAAATACTCTGTAGTAAGGTATGTTTGTACGGGAAGAAGGAGGCGGGAACCGGCGAACGTTCAAACAAACTTTAATTAAATAAACACAAAATAATAATGGCGACGACAGCCCCTCGCGGACGACTGTCGCCTACACACCAACAAACACAAAATGAAAATAAAAGGCTGCAGCCCCTCACGGTCGACCGCAGCAACACATAACAAAACGTAAATAAAACTCAACATAAAATCCAGGCCTGGTCCTCTCTCGTCCCTCACTGTTGTCGCTCCTCCTTTATAGTCCCTCACTCCTCCGCAAGGGCCGAGATCGCTGCGGCGCGCAGCTGGCGCTCATCCTCCCTGATGAGCGCCGCCTCGTCCCGCCCTCACGGTCCCTCGGCCTCGCTGCCCGCCACATACTGATTTAATGTATTTTATAAAGTTTAGAATGTTTTCTTATGACGTGTCTTGCGTGCGTGCGTGCGTGTGTGCGTGTGTGTGTGTGCGTGTGTGCGTGTGTGCGTGCGCTTGTGTGCGCGCGTGCGTGCGTGTGTGCGCGTGTGCGTGTGCGCGCGTGTGTGTGCGCGCGTGTGCGCGCGCGTGTGCGCGCGTGTGTGTGCGCGCGTGTGTGTGCGCGCGTGTGTGCGCGCGTGTGTGCGCGCGTGTGTGTGCGCGTGCGTGCGTGCGCGTGTGTGTGCGTGCGCGTTTGTGTGCGTGCGCGCGCGTGTGTGTGCGTGCGCGTGTGTGCGCCACATTGCATTTGTGCTCTAGTACCAGGGGTCTCATTTATAAAGCGTGCGTACGCACAAAGCGGGGCTGGAAACATACGTACGCCAGTTCCCACGCAAAGGTTGTGATCTATAAAAAACAAACTTGACGGGAGAATGTGCGCACCTTTAAGCAAACTTTGAGCCGTGCGTTCGCACATTCTGGAGACAAAGGGAATTGGCGACACAGGTGGTGAGGTCGTGAAGTTAGATTGTAGAAAATACATGTGAGAAGAACGATTATAAGAATTAATGACATTTAATTTTCACTCCATTTCATACGTTATATTCACATTATCATGAAGATTAAATGAGAGAGTGAGTCAAATAGACCCCTAACACTATATCAGGGCTAAAGTTCTAGGTAGTGCCATTTGTACATTCTTACTTAAACTTGAGCATAGTCTACACAGTAACTACTAACTAGTTTGTAACCAAGTCTGTCCGTTTGTTCAGAGCGTAGCTGGTAGGTCGTAAGCTTTCCGTAATGCAAAGCATAGCCACTAAATATGACTTTTACCCTTAATAATCCAATAGCCTTCAAATCTGTGAGCGGACGATGAGTTGAAATGCTGTGAATTTCAGTTTATCCTTAATTCAGATTTTTGCCTCACTTAACTTATAGTAAAAATAGGTTTCCATTTAAATATGATATTACTTGATCACAAATAACAATAGTATTTGAAACCGGTCGCTAAATAAACTTAGTGCCCTTTTATGTCAAAATAGTTGTAATGGACTGGTGACTGAAATATTGTATGTTCAAATCTCTCAATGAGCTAAACGTGTGCAGTGATCAGCCCAAAACCTTGACTCCCACAGATCAGCATTATCAGTCTGTTTTGTTTTATTTGCTCCGGCAGGAACACAAAGAAATCCGCCTCCTCATCTCGTTTTGCTGCGGCCGCCGCTGCTGCTGCCGCCGCCGCCGTCTCCTTGCCTCACTACGACTCTGAGGAAGAAGAGGACGGCCTTCCTATGAGTTACGACGACAAGCGGCAGCTCAGTCTGGATATCAACAAACTGCCCGGGGAGAAACTGGGGCGTGTGGTGCACATCATCCAGTCCCGGGAGCCCTCCCTGCGCGACACCAACCCTGAAGAGATTGAAATCGATTTTGAAACGCTGAAGCCGTCCACGCTACGCGAGCTGGAGCGTTACGTCATGACCTGTCTCCGCAAGAAACCCCGCAAACCGTATGGTGACCTGAGGTTTGATGACTGTAAGTCAAGCTGGATTATATCGCTAGAAAATATAAATTTTCACTCGATATACAGCTGCACGATTAATCGTTAAAAGATCACGATCTCTATTCAAACACCATTCTGATTCATCCAGTAATGAAACAAGTGAAGTCTTTATGAGTGAGTCATTGAATCATTCATTCAAGAGATTCATCCAAAAACGCTGATTCATCCAGTAATCAAACAAGTGAATTCTTTATGAGTGAGTCATTGAATCATTCACTCAAGAGATTTGTTCAAAAACACTGATTCATCCAGTAATGAAACAAGTGAAGTCTTTGAGTGACTCATTGAGTCATTCACTCAAGAGATTCATTCAGAAACTGATTCATCCAGTAATGAAACAAGTGAAGTCTTTATGAGTGAGTCATTGAATCATTCATTCAAGAGATTAGTTCAAAAATGCTGATTCATCCAATAAGGAAACAAGTGAAGTCTTTGAGTGAGTCATTGAATCATTCATTCAAGAGATTTGTTCAAAAACGCTGATTCATCCAGTAATGAAACAAGTGAAGTCTTTATGAGTGAGTCATTGAATCATTCATTCAAGAGATTTGTTCAAAAACGCTGATTCATCCAGTAATGAAACAAGTGAAGTCTTTATGAGTGAGTCATTGAATCATTCATTCAAGAGATTTGTCCAAAAACACTGATTCATCCAGTAATGAAACAAGTGAAGTCTTTATGAGTGAGTCATTGAATCACTCTGAATTTGTGATTTATCCAGAATCGTGCAGCTCAATATCTCACTATTTTATATGCATCATGAATTGGTTACCTTATGCAGTGTATAAAGTGTGATCTGTATGTGTCCTGTGTGCAGTCGTGAAGAAGGGAGGAGGTGGAAAGAGCCGAGAGGAACTGGCTCTGGAGAAGAAGAGAGAACTGGAGAGGAGATTGCAGGATGTGAGCGGGCAGCTGAACTCTGCCAAGAAACCCCAGAAACCCAAAGGTAGGGCTGATCCAGCCGCAGCATGTTCTCTGGTGCCTTACGGGATCAATTTAGTGTGTGTGTGTAGAGCTGTTGTTGAACAAGCAGGTGAAAATGAGTACACACACGGGACGAGAACCTGTGCTCAAAAACAACTAGAAAGAAAAAAACCCACAATGCAATAAATGCTACATGAATCCATCTCTGCATTGTCAAAAAAAGAAGCCTTAAAGGGACAGTTCACCTAAAAATGAAAATTCTGTCTTTTCTCGTCCTCATTTTGTTCCAAACCTGAATGAGTGTCTTTCTTCTGCCGACCACAAAAGATGTTTTGAAGAATGATGGTAACCAAACCAATGACTTCCATAGTACTTTTTGTCCTACTATGGATGTCCCTTTAAGACTCGCTGTGATTCCGGAAAAATACCATTTTGATGGTTTAACATTTGAAAAATGAAGATATTAAGACAGCCATAAAATATTATTTCTGCCATTTTAATGCTGCACTATAGAATAAATTATTATTATTACTAAATAAATTAGTATTACTTAACAAAAATAAGAAATATAGCTATTCTAAGAATAGTTAATAAATATTAATTTCATTATTTGATAAATAATAATAATAGTAAAGTATTTGTTAATATGAACAATAATGTTAATGTAAAATACTTAATTTCTTCATTTTCAAATGTTAAACCATCTAAATTAAAGAGCACCTATCATGGAATTTTGAAATTTACCTTTCATGTAGTGTGTAACATAGATCTAAGTGAACAAAAACATCCTGCATAGTTTGAAATATGACAGTGCACCGTATATATAGTTATTTTCTTTCAAAAGTAAGAGTCGACTCTGAGTCATTTTTAAGAATCGTTAGAAGACCGAAGCTTTTTCTCTGACTAGATGACGTCAACTTGTCAAGTTATTTGAATACGATACGCCCACTTATTGCGCTCCAAGACGCCAGTGAAAACTAGAAAACATCATGGCGACGAGACGCCAGTGAAAACTAGAAAACATCATGGCGACGAGACGCTGTTCTGAAGTGCACTCAAAAGCAAACTTTTTTCATCTGCCCAAGGATGAGCATTTGAAGACTTAGTGGCTTGAAGACAAACCATACATCGTCGCGATTGAGTGTTTATTAGTCGTCAAATGTATATTTCGCGATCTCAGGAAGCTTTTATTATGGACTTCTATTATGGCACATGGTTCTTCTTCGTCTGTCTGTGCCATATATGGACTACATGTGCACAGAGCGCCCTCCGGCTGCCTGCCAGTATGAATTGAAAACAACACATAAGAGACTCAATCGCTCATGATAGGCTTTATCTGCGCATTTTGAGGAAGTATTGAATAAAAAATACTCTGTTTAGAAATTTGACACAGACATATGAGAATCTATCAATACGTCTCCTCATCTGCACACTTTTGAACTAAAAGCCCTGAGGGAGGTTGATTTGTCGCGAGTCTTCGTGAGGAGAATAGAGGAGTTTTTTTATGAATGAGATCAGCTGAGGCTCATATTACAATCAAACGGTACAGACGCGGTTTTCATATTCATAACTCCTGACACATATTAACAAATTACTGTCACTATAAGACTTTGATGGGCGTTCCGTTTCCGAAAATATCTGCACAGACTATACCAATCACAACTGACTGGGTCATCGGACCAATCACCGCAGATTAGCGTCACGTAAAGGCGGGGTTTTGAAAAGTGAATCACTAAAGGAATCATTTGAGAATCGCTGTCAAAACAGGTAAAAATAAATGCATATTATAAGAAAACTAAAGTCTTTTTTGTCATTGCATGCATGCAAAACTGTTGTTGGGGACTTCTAAAACAATATTTGGAACATTTTAAATGCCATGATAGGTGCTCTTTAATAAAAAAAAAAAATATTTTATATTATTATTACTATTAACAAATACTTTATTATTATTTATAAAGTGAAAATATTTATTAATAAATATTTGTATCCTCAAGGTGTGTTCACACCGGACGCGATTCGCGCGAGTGATTTACATGTTAAGTCAATGCAGAGACGCGAAATGGCATTCTGCGGCGCAATTCGCGCGAATGAGGCGGCGAGATTCGGGCGATTGAGGCGGCGCGAATTGAACGTTTTGAACGCGCGAATCGCTCAAGTTGAAAAATCTGAACTCTGGCGGATATTTCGTGCCGCGTTAACCAATCAAGAGCTTGCTCTAGTAGTGACGCATTTACAAGCGGAGGCAGAAATCCGACAACAATGGAGGACAAGATAATCGTGGCCGTATGTGGATACCCGGAGCTGTATGATACATCATCCTATCACTACAGGAACAGGAATAAAAGGAATAAAGGAATAAAAAGGATCTTGCTTGGAAGAAAGTGAGTTATTGTGAGCCATTTCACAACGAGACTGGAGCAGAAAAAAGAGCCAGAGCCAGCGGCAAATGTGAGAAGGACTAGCCGAGGAAAGGCGGGTCTCGCCGGGTAAACGAGCGCGGAATGCCACTGATCGCCTGGATCTCACAACTCCGAAAACGCCAGATAAAATGCTCAAATAGGCTCTTTTTATAAATTAACCACAGATTTGAGCTTTAAACAACTATATTATCGCCTGAAAAAGTCTTTAAACTACGTTTTGTCGCACATTAATAGTAAAATCATTTTCATCTACAATCGTCTCGGACTCGCACGTGGTTCCCGGAGCGCTCAATATTTCTAGTCAAGTCAACTTTATTTATATAGCGCTTTTAACAATGTAGATTGTTTCAAAGCAGCTACAGTGTTAAACAGGAAAATAATACAGCATAATTTTATGAAGCTGTATAGCCATTTGATGTCATCAGTTCATTTCAATTTCCATACGGTGACAGTGTGGGCTTTAGATCAATAATTAGATCAGTAATTTAGTTTATATGGTTAATTTAGTTTATTAATTAATTTATTTCGATGTTTAGTTGAAAAATTTAGTGTCCCCAACTGAGCACGCCAAGCCAGAGGCAACAGTGGCAAGGAAACCAAAACCCCATCAGGTGACCTAATGGAGAAAAATAAACCTTGGGAGAAACCAGGCTCAGTCGGGGTGCCAGTTCTCCTCTGGCCAATTAACAAACAGCGTATTATTATTATTATTATTATTATTATTCTGGCTGCTTTACAGGTCAGAGGCCACATTTACAGTATCATTTCATTATGGAGAGTGATGGAGATGCAATTTGTTAACATTAATGTGAATGTTTTTATTGTATTTAACCCTCAGGTATTCCTTACTCATTGGTGGTCAAATGTGACCATACACCTTAACTATGTTTAAAATAAATAGCCTATATTTTAGTTCAATAATATTTATTGAATATTTTGAGGAGATATTTTGGTACTAAATACTATCTGTGCAATAATTATGGTCCATTCATGACCACTTATAAATAATACAAATATTTGAAGAAAAATGTTTTATTACAATTAGTGTAGTAATTAAGGTTAAAATAGAGAATTCCAAGGCAAAGAGGCAAATTAGAGCCATTTTGTGGCTGGAAAAATAATTTTTTTCATTTGTAATGCCATTACCCACTGTAGGTGCCTGTATGGCTCTTTAATAAATATACATGTATCCAGTTGCTCAAAAACGTATTGCAGATCATAACTGCTTACTTATTTGTGAAATTTTAAAATATTAATAATAGTGAATAGTAAGGAATGCAAGCAAATATAATTTAATCCCCAAAAAGTTTAAAATAGTGCTAAAAGGCAAACTTATGTTTCCTTATATGTACAGTAAGCTATATACATATGAATTCATACTAAATCAAGATCAAAATCGATATTTGTGCCCATCTTCTCATAAGCTAATGCTGATTTTAGGCATCTGTAAATCAACCAGTTAGCTGTGGTGTTATTACACATACATTATGCAGGTTATATATATTTTATGCAACTTATTTTGCCACACAATATATTGAGTTTTCCTTTGACTAAAACTTGACTAAGATACCTTCGGTTGTCTTTTGACTAAAACTAGACTAAAATGACGAGACTTTTAGTCGACTAAAACTTGACTAACAAAAAAAGAAATGTGAATGACTAAATATGACTAAAACTAACAGGGACATTTAGCACAAGACTAAAGGCCTTTGCACACTGAGTCCGAAATTTTCGAATGCGTTTTTTCGTATTCGTGATCCGAAAAATTTGTCATGCTCAGAGACCTTGCACACTGAGCCCGATGCGTATTAATGAATGTGTTACGAAAAAAAAAAGTAAAACAATACAAAATGCCGTCTTCAAAATGTCCTCTCTCTTCTTAAAGAGAAAGAGGAAATAATGGGTCCATCCACTCCTGCGATCGCATAGAGAGGAAGGAGAGTTCCACCTCCTTATCAAGGAGCTGCGTGTTTACCCAGACCGATTCAAAGTTTACTTTAGACTGTCAGTGGCTCAGTTTGATGCTTTGCTAGCGATACTGGAGCCACATATTAAAAAGAAGACCACCAATTGATCCTGAACAGAGACTGGCAGTATGTCGAAGGGATCCACACACACACACACACACACGGTTTACTTGGACTTGGTGTGCTGTAATTATAGCTGTGATATAATAATATCAGTAGTATTTTTGCTACAATAATATTTGTATATATAATTGTAGGTATCTGAGCACTGGCGATTCATTCACCACCATTGCCAGCAGTTTTAGGTTGGGCATCAGCACTGTAGATGGGAAAACGGATGCGAAAAACGCAGAAAATCGAACCTGTTCCGAATTTTTTTTTGACGGACGAAAGTTTCAGAGGTAGTGTGCAAGCGTGATTGACATACCGTGAGGTCAAATTTATTTTTTGATGTGCGAAAATTTTGCATGCGAATTTCGGACTCAGTGTGCAAAGGCCTTAAGACTAAGACTAAATTAAAGGGATGGTAAAGCACACTCTTTCGAAGGCTTGATTGTGTTTGTGGGGTGCACTGTAACATGTGTTCATGCTTCGTTTTTTTTTTTAATTGCATTATTTTTCAAATATTTGACCTTTATTCTACACTGCTCTGTCCCTCCTTGTAAAAACGGTCTGATGGTTTCCGGGTTGTATGAAGCCAGTCCCTCAAAAATACGCAATGGGCTCAGATTGGTTAGCTGGCCCAGTGTGTTGTGATTCGCTAACCGCCTAGTGCACGTTTGTCGGAAACGTCACGCTCCTTCCCTTTACCGGTAGCCTCAGGCTAGTGGCCTGTGCTTTGGGTAGTACAATGGCGTCAATAAAACCATACCAAGAGCCCGAATCAGACCCAGACAATTTTAGTGAAGATGATCAAGCAGAACCTGTTCAGTCCTCAAGAGTAAAGACTGCGGATCTGTAGTGATCGCTCCTGAATGGCACCGTTACTTTTGTATTTTTAGAGCGATTTGCCAAATATCTGTCGCAAGAACGAACACTAAACATTGGCTTTACTATAGTATCCAAATCAAACACAGAAGCATGTTTAGCATGCCTGTAGATAAACAATACATAAAAGCTCTTATCAAAGAATAATTTACACTAATGCCAAGTTCACTGTTGAGATTGTAAAAAGTTTGTAACGTTAGGTGTTTGTCGGATAACTATGAATGAGCATTTAACAAACAGGTTTGCAGAGCCAAACAGCGCTGTCATGTTTACTTCCTTGCTACAACGTACAATTAACAATACGAACTATTACAGGAAAACACATCGACGAAAAATAAATCATACTTACAGGTTGTGGCCCGTAAACAGCTTCTCTTTTTAAATCCATCTTTCAGGACAAGCCGTTGTGCGAATCCTGCATTGAACTCGCGAAGATTGTGAAGCTTTCCTACGTGAAATGTGCAGCGGGAGCCGCTCGCGCCCGCCTGTCTCACGCAGCTGAACCGCAGCTCGTGTATTGCAAATACAGACGAATATTGTCCATTATGCCACATTTTCCGGTCTTCTCCTCCGACCCCTGTCTGTCTCGTGCTTTGATTTGTGATGGGCAGCATATATCTGCTGCAGATGTGACCTGTTCCCCTCTGTCTCATACACACATGCATATAACGTTGTATGTTAAACGCACTGCAACGCACCCCCGTCCTTAGGAAGGCTAGTGGACCTGCACTCCGGATGAAAATAACAGCGTTTCGTCGGCATTGGCAACAACACTCCAGCCTACTAACTATACCACAACAATGCTTCCCCGCTGCGATACAAAATGGCCTCGCCCCTCCTTATTTCATATTCTCGTAGGAGGGGTTTATGTAAATATTGGGGCTGTTGATGTCAGCAACCCTGGAGGAATGTCTGTAGTCCCTAGCGGCCGTTTGCTGTAGTCCTTAGAAATTGATTTCTTTAAAAACAAATATCTCCCTTTGCTTTAAACTTTGAACAACTTTGCAGATGTTGTTTATGCTCAAACAGCAACATTACACACTAGCTAAAGTTAGAAAAGTGAAATCGTGGTTTACCACCCCTTTAACACTAACCCGCGGTGTGTGTGTAGATAGAAACGGCTCATTCTAAGCTAATAAAAACATAACGGCTCATTATATAAGCTCTGAAAACATAGTTATGCATATTATATTGCATTTCTGTCAATAGATCCTCATAAATATTACACACTGCACCTTTAAAATAAATCTCAAACATACTAAACTTGTGATTGTGTGTTTCAGCAGAGAAGCCCAGCGGGCCGGAGCCTCACGCGGTGGCGTCACGTCTCAGCGCCAGCAGCTCCAGCTCGGACTCTTCCTCGTCCTCCTCCTCCTCCTCCTCATCGGACTCCAGTGACTCTGACTCCAGGTGAAGAGGACGTCTGGATGGCACACAGAATTCTGTTGTTTTCCGTGCCTCCGGATCCCAGGAACTCAAAAAAAAAAAAAAAAAAAGATACATGTATATACTGTGTAGGATGATTTTTTTTCTTTTATAAAGAAGACTTTTACCAAAACGCCCATAATGGGAAACTCCGATGAGAAACGACTTTTCTTAGTTGACGAAACGGCTTGTTGTTTTGTTTTGCTTCCATTTAATTTACATTTATTGCTTCCGTCTGCGTTGCTTTAAATATCAGGGCATTCTGAGCGAACAAAACACACACACACGGAGGAGGATTATAAAAGATGCACAGTTCTTAGTAATAAGAAGATGCACAGACTTCGCATTGGCTTTAAAGGGTTTGTGTGCTATTGTTTTGCATGTACAGTATGATATAATAACCCAAGCATTTCAGTGACTTTCCGTGCGGATGAAACGGCTCTCTGGTTATTGCTTTGACCTGGATGAAGCTGCTCTGGTCAAATTGCATCAATCTCAAAAATAACAGCCATAATGCCTCACTGGACCGGAGGGGATGGACTGGATCTGTTCTTGAGCACTAGAGAGAAGTTGAGTGTTAACGTGAGATCTGGTTCTTAAGCAATACCCTCATTTATTTCCTGTATATAGAGTCCATAACACCATCTGCTTTGTGTTTCTTTGCATTGCTCTAACCTCTCTTTTCTAGGATATTCTTTCTGAATATATAAGACACCTGGCAGATCATAATATTCCTCATTATCTGCAGTATAATTAAGAGTTTATGCACTCCAGATTATACGTTGGTTTTTATTTGGATGGAAATACAAATACAACAAGTGAACCGTGTCATGTGGTGTTTGTTTAATATTTAATATTATGTATTTAATGTTTGTGCTCGGTACGGTTTAGTAGCCTTGCAAAACAGGAAATACTAGGTGTACTGTTGTGGGTGTTTAGAGGCTATTTATAAGAAGTTAGTCACTGCAGTAATACAGCATGAGGGCTTTGGTTTGGCACATGAAGGCCATGAAGTTTTGATGGCTGGAGTTTTACTGGGGAACTTCAGTCATGAAAGACACTTTAACAAAACAAAAAAATCACTCTGCTGTTAAATCAGCTGGAAAAACCCTGTTCATTTTTCTTCATTATCAATCAGTGCATAAGGAGAACGCACGCACGCACGCACACACACACACACACACACACACACACACACACACACACACACACACACATATAACGATAACTATATTAGCATGAACACCAGTGGATTATAACACTCTTTATTCTTGTGTGCGCTGCAGTTTTGTCGTCTGTCCCTTCAAATGCTCGTAGTCTTTAGAGCAGGATGGATTCTGATTGGCTGTTTGAGCATCAACAATGTGTTCATCTTTCATCCACTGGGGAAAAGTGATTTCAACCATATCTTTTCTCTGTGTCACTATCATTATATTTAAAGGAGAACTCCGGGGAATTTTTAAGTTAATCTTGATCGTTATACCTTTGTGAGTTCTGTCTATAGAAAAAAAAAAACAAACTGGATTGGTGCTTGCAACACGGAGCTGTTCCAGTTAATGCCCAGAGCTCCCACTCAGACAATACAGGAGTTATGGGGGCATATACATAAAGAGTGTCTTTGTGCCTCTTAACAGACACAAAATGCAATTAAAATGTCTGTCCAACATGAACAGGGCCCTTACATGACAACGAGATGCGTTTAGCAACTTAGCCATTGTTTAAACTCACCGAAATAGTGTTTTAGACGGCAAGCTGTGGTCTCGCGCGGGAACTAAGTTGTAGCCGGTAAAATGTAAATAGTCCAGTAGGGCTGTAATCTCCCAGTCGATTAGTCGATTATTAGTCGATATGTTCTGGCTCGACCAAAATTCTGATTGGTCGATTTTTTTTGCCGCGTTCATTTGATCAGGTGGAGAGCACTAATTGTTTTCAGAGCAGCCCTGTTTCACAGGTAACAGTCTGTCTTCAGAACACCCCCTTGTTTCCACTTCTTTTGGATTAGCCCAACCCACTGGAGAAGAGAAGTCTCTCGCTGGTCCTTTGTTTTTCATTCCCCGCTGGCTCAAACACACGCCCATAGCGGTAAACTTGAGGAACGCCCATCAACATACACATGAGGGGAAGCGGCACAACACCACGCTTCAGTTGTGCCGCAAAAGTGGATCTGTACTGTCGGTTTTGCCCATAGACTGTAAAAAAATATGGACGTAGTGTCCGTGATGTCACCCATAGGATTCTGATGAGCCGTTCTGAAGCTCAAAGTATGGACGAGATGGCCGTCGCCATCTTGGCAGCGCTTCATCGCGCGTCACTCCCGGATAACAGAAAATGGGCAAAAAGGCGGGAAGTGGGCGGAGCTTAAGTGACGCGACGACTAACAGACAGCAGATAAATGGCTATCCACCTGTCACTCGAAGTGGTTAATTATGCAGAACTTTAAGGCTTTATATAATGTAAACGAATGAGTTATAAAAACATTCCCCCCCTCACAGTCGTCATGAAGGGCAAAATTAGCCGTATAGACCAAAAGCACAATTTGTCCCAGACTGTAAACATGTGTTCTTCTGCTGTAAAGTTGGGCATTTTAACATGAGCTCAATGAGATTCTGCTCCTTCTGGAGTCTGTCTCTAGTGGCCAGTCCATGAACTGCAGTTTAAGGCACTTCCCTATCGGCTTCAAGAGAAACTGCGGGAGGAGCCGCTTGGTTTTGCCGCGTTCATTTGATCAGCTGGAGAGCACTAGTTGCTAATGGGGTGTTTTCAGAGCAGCCCTGTTTCACAGGTAACAGTCTGTCTTCAGAACACCCCCTTGTGTCCACTTCTTTTGGATTAGCCCAACCCACTGGAGAAGAGAAGTCTCTCGCTGGTCCTTTCTTTTTCATTCCCCGCTGGCTCAAACGCACTAGCCTGGCTCCGCCCTCCTACGTACTTCCGCTCAATTTTCATTTTCCTTCAGCTCTCCGTCTGGGACTGCTGTATATGCTTAGGTTTTCTCCCGAACAATTTTTTACCGGTCCAATCAGCGAACAGAGGGAGTGGCTGAGAGCGATGACGTTGATGTCGTGCGCTAGTTTGAGTTGTAGTTCAAATCAAAAAAATCAAAATCAAATCACTTTATTTGTCACTCTACATATGCACAAGTGCAACAGCAGGTGAAATTCTTAGGTGCAGTTCCGAGCAACATAGCAGTCATGACATGACATGACATGTACAACATTTAAGCAGCATCAGATTACACATCTGATGCGCACACAATTACTCACAGCACAGTAAACTCTACAATAAACAATAAATAATTTGCACAATGTGAGTGTAGTTCTCACAGCTTTAAACAATATACACATACTTACAATATACATATACTTTAAACAATATACACTAAACATACACTAAACAATATACATTACGCTACAATAATAATAATAATATACAATGTATAGTATAAAATATTATTCACAGATTGAAAAATTGAAATCCAAAGTGCAATAGGTGCTATATGATAAATAAATGTGTATATAATGTGTGTGTATCTACAGTGGGTTGTGCGGAGTGATATTCTGTCCAGTGTGTGTTATGATCCTGATGGATCAGGAGTTAAGTAGTCTGATTGCTTGTGGGAAGAAGCTGTTCTGAAGTCGGCTGGTGCGTGTTCTGATGCTGCGGTACCGTCTGCCTGATGGCAGCAGTGAGAGCAGCCCATGGTTCGGGTGGCTAGAGTCTCTGATGATCCTCTGAGCTCTCTTCACACACCGCCTGGCGTAAATGTCCTGGAGGGAGGGAAGCTCACCTCCGATGATGCAGCTGGCCGTGCGCACTACCCTTTGCAGGGCCTTGCGGCTGCGGGCGGTACTGTTGCAGTACCAGGTGGTGATGCAGCCAGTCAGCAGGCTCTCGATGGTGCAGGTGTAGAAGCGTGTGAGGATGTGGCGGTTCATTCCAAACCTCCTCAGCCGTCGCAGGAAGAAAAGGCGCTGATGAGCCTTCTTCACAACGGCCTCGGAGTGGACGGACCATGAGAGTTCCTCTGTGATGTGGACACCGAGGAACTTGAAGCTGCTGACTCTCTCCACCGGTGCTCCATCGATGGTGATGGGGCGGTGTTCTCTCTCATTCCTCCTGAAGTCGACCACCAGCTCCTTGGTCTTGCTGACGTTGAGGGAGAGGTTGTGCTCCTGACACCACCGTGTCAGAGTGTGCACCTCCTCTCTGTAGGCCGTTTCATCATTGTCGGTGATAAGACCTACCACCGTCGTATCGTCAGCAAACTTGATGATGGTGTTGGAGCTGTGGGTTGCCACACAGTCATGTGTGTACAAAGAGTACAGGAGTGGGCTGAGAACACAACCCTGAGGGGCTCCAGTGTTGAGAGTCAGTGATGAGGAGATGTTACTGCCCATTCTGACCACCTGGCGTCTGTTTGACAGGAAGTCCAGGATCCAGCTGCATAACAGGCTGTTTAAGCCTAGAGCCCGGAGTTTCCCGTCAAGTATGGAGGGCTGTAGTCCACAAACAGCATTCTCACATACGTGTTCCTCTTTTCCAGGTGGGAGAGAGCAGTGTGTATAGTGGATGAAATGGCATCGTCAGTGGAGCGGTTTGTGCGGTATGCAAACTGCAGTGGGTCCAGTGAGGGGGGGAGAACAGAGCAGATGTGGTTTCTGACTAGTCTCTCAAAGCATTTGCTGATGATGGGGGTCAGAGCAACAGGACGCCAGTCGTTTAAGCAGGTGGTTTTTGACTGCTTAGGTACAGGCACAATGGTGGACGTTTTGAAGCATGTGGGGACCACAGATAGGGAGAGGGACAGGTTAAAAATGTCCGTGAAGACTCCAGCCAGTTGGTGCGCGCACGCTCTGATGACACGGCCGGGAATGCCGTCTGGACCCGCAGCTTTACGGACGTTCACCCGCCGGAAGGATCGGGTTACATCCGCGACAGATACAGAGAGTGCACTAACCTCTGTATCTTCAGCCGCGAGCGCTCTCTCCGCGAGGGCGGTGTTAGTTCCCTCAAAACGAGCATAGAAGGTGTTGAGCTCGTCCGGGAGAGAGGCAGCGGTGTTCACGGTGGAGTTTGTGTTCCCTTTATAGTCCGTGATGGTGTTAATTCCCCTCCACATGCTTCTGGAGTCGGTGGTGTTGAACTGTCCTTCAATCTTGTCCCTGTACTGCCGTTTTGCTGCTCTGATGGTTTTCCGGAGGGCATAACTTGCTTGTTTATGCTCCTCCGCGTTACCGGAGTTAAAAGTGAAGGTCCGCGCATTGAGTGCCGCGCGAACATCCCCATTTAGCCACGGCTTCTGGTTAGGATACAGCCGAATTGTTTTGGTCGGAACAACGTCATCTACGCACTTCCTGATGAAACACGTTACGCTATCAGCGTAAACCTCGATGTCGTCATCAGAGGCCGACCGGAACATCTCCCAGTCCGCGTGATCAAAACAGTCCTGTAGCATAGAATCTGATTGGTCCGACCAGCACTGGATGGTTCTGAGGGCGGGTGCTTCCTGTTTGAGTCTTTGCCTATATGCGGGCAAAAGGAGGATGGAAGCGTGATCCGATTTGCCAAATGGTGGGCGCGGGAGGGACTTGTAACAATCCTTGAAGGGGGAGTAGCAGTGATCTAAGACGCGGTTCCCTCGCGTGTTGAAGTTAACATGTTGGTGGTATTTGGGTGCGATGCGCTTGAAGTTGGCTTTGTTAAAGTCTCCGGTCACAATAAACGCGGCCTCAGGATGCGCGGTTTCCTGCTCACTCACTGTCCTGTACAGTTCCTTTAGTGCCCGGTCTGTGTCGGCTTGCGGGGGAATATACACAGCTGTGATGATGACCGCGGTGAATTCCCTCGGTAGCCAGAATGGTCGGCACAGAAGCATGAGAAGTTCCAGATCAGGAGAACAGAAAGACTTGATAGAATGTACGTTCCTCTGATCACACCAGGATCGGTTAATCATAAAACACACACCCCCGCCTTTGCTTTTCCCGGAGAGATCTTTTTCTCTGTCCATCCGATGCACGGAGAACCCCGTGGTTTCGATGGCCGAATCTGGAATCTCAGCGGACATCCAAGTTTCTGTGAGGCAGATAATGCAGCAGTCCCTCGTGTCTCGCTGGAAAGAGATCCGCGCTCTCAGCTCGCAGAGTTTATTGTCCAGAGACTGAACATTTGCCAGTAAAATACTGGGAAGCGGGGGTCGGTTTGCGCGGCGTCTTAATCTGATGAGCACGCCGGCTCTGCTTCCCCTTCTCCGGCCGCGTTTGCGTGGTCGGGCCGTCCAGACAAAGAGCTCCGCTGCTGTGTTTGTAAACGGCGGTTCGTCACTGAAGAATTTAAAGTCCGGTTTTCGGTGTGCGATTGCCGAACCAATGTCCAAAAGTGTCTGTCTGTCGTACGTAGTAAGGCAGACAACATCCAAGACCAAAAACTATAAACAGAACAAACAAAAAACTACAATGTTTCAGCAGAGCTTGCGACGTTGCGGCCATCCTCGGCGCCATCTTGACTCATGAGAACCGAAGAACCAAACAGTAATGGCGGCGGTGAAAGATGCGAGTGTGTGGCACTGGGACCGCTGACGAATGTCCAGAAGTTAAAGCCGGAGTGTGGTGAGGTGGACGAGCGAGCGAGATCGGTGTGTGTGAGATTGAGAATGAGACACACCGGTCTCGAGTCCTCTCATGAGGGAGCACGGAGGCATATAAGGACGAGCGACACCGGTGAAGGACGAGAGAGGACCAGGGGCCCGTTCTTTGTACCTCGCTAACTCAGTTAGCTGGATTTGGCATGATCTTGGATTGTTTGGTTCTTCGACGCTCATCCTGGACTTGCTGTCATAGCAACAGGTCCCTTAAACCTGCTCGAGCGGCTTATTTCATGTAAACAGGATTAGATCGCATCTTGAAGTGATACTTAAAATCTGTCCCAGCCACTGCTACTTTATTACAAGAGTTCATTACTGAACCAGAGGCAATAATAATCATTTTAAATAATAATAATATACACATTTTAAATTGTATATGTATATGAGAATGTATATAATATTATAATGTTGTGTATAATAGACACAGCCGCTTGATTGAGCGATTTATTTGTGATGGAATAATTACTTTATAATTTTATTGGAGGTTTGCACACATGTTGTACAGTTAATCTGAGCCGTGCATTCATTTAAGTGATGACGGATATTATGGGATGGCTTGATGCAGCGCAGGAGATGCAGAGAATTTGATCTTGACCCTTAAGAAACTTTAATACTGTCACGTTACAAATCTGCTTCAAATTGAATTAAAAATTGAATTACAACATTGACATAAAAATGTAAAGGGTGTACAAATACTGTATAAAATCGTGAATATAAATAATTGGTAATCATGTAAAAAAAAAAAAAACATTTATCATTGATCTATTATAACTTTTATGTTGGTTTGGTCGTTTAGCTGTTTCCTTATAAAGGTCCAGATATTCGTGGGTTTTTTTTGTGTAATTTGCCAGGTGGCTTTTTTTAATGATATGATGTCATTATGTTGCTGTCTTGACGCCAGCCAATCGCTGCATTGCTGATCATGGTTTCGAGTATCGATGCATCTGCCCTCTTCAGGGAACACAAGAACGCACACTGATCTCAGATCATTTAATCCAGATATTTAAATCCAATCCGCAAATTCGTTTGAAGAACCAAATTAGCCAGACATCAGTTATCATGATTAAAAGATCTGGGATCTGTCAAATCATCTCTGTATGTATTAAGATGTATTAAGCGAGGTAAGTTTAATACAATTAACATTTGAATTGGGCCGTTATTTATGGCAGCATTTATTCTTATCATACCAAGCATATGACATTTTATTTACAGCACAATCATGTTATGATTGCACGAGATATGCACCACGAGAGCAGCGCGTTCCGATCACACAACTCTCCTCTCCACCGTGAATAAATCACAATCCGAATGCACGAGGTGTTATCACTGACACTGAGGTGGTGTGACTGCATAGTTAATGTGAGAGAATTAAAGGCGAACGGTGCGTGACATACGTCATGACCAAACGTTAGTGATTGGTTATGCAGACCCAGAGTGACTCTTGGCAGATCCAATAGTTTTAAACTTCAACAGAGTACCCGCCTGGAAGGAAGTAAACGCTTGTCAATGGAGAGCGGCCAGAGAGGAACGCCCATCAACATACACATGAGGGGAAGCGGCACAACACCACGCTTCAGTCGTGCTGCAAAAGTGGATCTGCACTGTCGGTTTTGCCGCGTTCATTTGATCAGGTGGAGAGCACTCATTGTTTTCAGAGCAGCCCTGTTTCACAGGTAACCGTCTGTCTTCAGAACACCCCCTTGTTTCCACTTCTTTTGGATTAGCCCAACCTACTGGAGAAGAGAGACAGATTGAAGAAGGCTAGTTTGCTGTATATTATTTATTTAATTGTGAGCGTTTTTTCTGCTCTTGATCTGGCTTGTTTAATAAATATTCTTTTTTTATTAAAGTGGACGTGCCTTTTGTGTTTAAGAGTAAAAGCTTTAAGTTAATAGTCTATTCGTGTCTCAGCCGTGAAGCTGAGCTGATCCTGTGTTCACAGAGCGGCTGCAATGAGTGTCTGTCAGTTATTATAATACATGACAAAAACAATTGTCTAAATTATGTTGCATATTCCTCAAAAGTTCTTGTGATGATATCACTAGTTGACAACATAGCCTAATATTTTGGGAAATCATAGGCTATGATATTGCGCAGGTTCACGTGATGCTGTCAGAGCCGACAGACTCGTGTGTCAGACTCATTTCAGTGCAAAATAATCAGCTCAAAAACCATTTCATATACTGCAAATAGCCTACTAGTTTATGTTTATTTATAATTCATTTAGGCAGACAACAAGGATACCAAATACTGCACAGTGCACAGCTGATTCATTTAACGTTTTTTTCCTAACGTCATTTTTAGTCGAAAATCTCAGGACTTCAGTCGACCAAGATTGTCTTTGGTTGATTACAGCCCTATAGTCCAGGAGGGAGGAGCGTTACGAACCATTTCCTCTTCACTTGTGAGCCGATCATCACTCTTCACACACACAACGCTCCTCCCCCCTGGACTATTTACATTTTACCGGCTACAACTTAGTTCCCGCGCGAGACTACAGCTTGCCGTCTAAAACACTATCTCTGTGAGTTTAAACAATGGCTAAGTTGCTAAACGCATCTCGTTGTCATGTAAGGGCCCTGTTCATGTTGGACAGACATTTTAATTGCATTTTGTGTCTGTTAAGAGGCACAAAGACACTCTTTATGTATATGCCCCCATAACTCCTGTATTGTCTGAGTGGGAGCTCTGGGCATTAACTGGAACAGCTCCGTGTTGCAAGCACCAATCCGGTTCGGTTTATTTTTCTATAGACAGAACTCACAAAGGTATAACGATCAAGATTAACTTAAAAATTCACCGGAGTTCTCCTTTAACGATAAATATAGTTAAAAAATCGTTCTCAAATCAAAATTGACCCTGTTTTACCTGAGGAACGTGTGAGGGCGTGGCCTGTCGATGACATCATATCCGCATTCCCCATGCTAAGTCATAATTATAAGATAAAATGTTGAAAATATGATTGTAAAAGTCCTCATTATTAGATAAATAGTGGTAAATGGACTGCATTTATATAGCGCTTTTAACAGACCAATGGCCATCCAAAGCGCTTAGCATGTCATATTTTTGACTATTTTACTAAGTCCTAATTATAAGATAAAATATTGAAAATATGATTGTAAAATCCTTCATTATTAGATACATAATCAGAAATATGACTTGCTCAGTCATTGTGAGATGAACAGTTGAAATTAGGACTTTAAAAATTCTGAGATAAAAATTAAACATTTTGGATTTAAAGCTACACTGTGTGATATTTTCCCCCATCTAGCGGTGAAAGGGTATATGACCATCCAGTAAATATTAGTTTCTGTTCCTCCCAATTCTGATTTCGTTTTAACTCCTACGGTGGCCGATTTAGTCCAAGATTAACATGGCTTCCAGTTCAATCCAGCAATCCCCCTCTTCACATTCGACACGGTGCCATCGAGTGTTAAAACGCGAAAGGCAAAGCTTGAATTTACGGGTATGTCCCTCTTTGGCTAATGTACTTTCAAGATGGAGGGGCAACATGGCGACCCCCATTCGAACCCCTTACCCGTATGTATTTTCAATGGCATATTATAAACTTACGAGAATACTTTATTACTTGAAATAAGTAAATATACATTAATGAGCACATATATTTTTGAAAGAACTAAGTGTTTTTAGCTAAGAATAAACTAAAAAAGTTACACAGTGTAGCTTTAAAGTAAAAATTATGACTTAAAAATCTAAATTATGAGATGATAACCTGAAATTTGATTTTTTTTTAAAGTCTAAATTATGACCAAAACCCACACTAACACATTTAAGAGATGAAATCATGCTTATTTATTTTTTATTGCGCTTTTACATTTTTTTTATTCACACTTATAATAATAATATTTACATTATTGTTTTCATTTTGTGCAATATATTTAGTTTGTTTTGTTCTTGAATTATCTGTGTGTGAAAGAGCTGAATAAATAAAGATGACTTAACATGATGGACCCTAGCGGACCTCGGAAGAGCTCGAGCATTTAAAGGGACAGCCCATAAAACTGCAGCGCATGCAAGAATAAACGTAAGGATGTTGTAGGCTGGTGTGGCCGTTCTTGGTGTGAACGGGCAATAGCAACATATTTTTTTTAACTAGCCTATATCTTTATCTATCTTTATCGTTATCATTCCTTTCCTAAGAATTTAATTTTATTTACCATAGACATGTGCCGGTACACGGTAATACGATATATCACAATAATGAACATGCACGATATTGTTACCGTGGGCACTTCAAAATACCGTAAATAATTATTTATTACATTTTATTTCGATTTCTTAGAATGCATTTTAAGAATACTTTACCCATCAACAGTTTAAAAGGAACGCGCACTGATGTAAACAAACTCAACGTGCATGAGCACATGGCGGAGCGAAGGAGGCGCTGAAGTGCACATTCACTCTCTGACAGCAGAGGGCGCTGGCGGAACAGCAGAAATGCAGCCGTTTCCCCGGTAACCCTCGTAAACACAACCATTTTCTTTATTTGCTTTGGTGCTCATCACATAACCAAATACTTTAATACTTAAAGACTTAAGGCTATATTTTAATCTGGACTACATGCCCTAGATATTGTTTGAATATGTTCAGATTTTTTGTTGTTGAGTCACACACTTTACAATAAGGCTCTATTATTTAACATTAGTTCATTCATTAAAAAACTGACAATGAAAAATACTTCTAAAGCATTTATTAATCTTAGTTAAATGTAAATTTCACCATTTAACCCTTTAACTGTCGCCCCCCTTTTTGAGAATACACATGAAAATGCACTATCCAAACTTTCAAGAATGCTTGGGAATATAGACCTAAGTTTGGGCTCGTTTTAAAGACGACACTCTGCAGATTATTGCTGAAGTGAAAGCAATTCAAAATATGAACGTATGAAAGAGTTATGGAAGTTTAAATGTACTGTAAATGAAAAATACTGTACTAAATATTTTTTATTTCATATAAAATATATATTTTACAAAAAAGAATTTACTCTAAAATTACTATAAAATCAAAGCCATATGTCTAACGATTCTGTGTTCCAAATTTGAAGTTGATATCACAAAAATTGAAGTTCCCATGAGATGTTGTTTAAGTGCTGTACCAAAAATAGCCACCGGGTGTCATTCAAATTCCATTTATTGTTTTTTTGATGCATTTCTTTAAATTTCTGTCCAAATATCACTTCCATCACAAAACAGTCACCAAATATGGACCCTTGAGACTCAGAGCTTTCCGACAATATGCGTTTTGTCAAGATTGGAAAAGATTTTGAATATAAAGTAGTTAAAATAATTGTTGTAATATGAAACATGACACCGCCCACTAGGGGAGGAGCCCGCTAGAATAATTTAGAGTAACGTTTCCATGGCAACACAATGTCCGATTTCAAAACGGTTTTCACAGGATGAATTTTGAGTTTGTAAGCTTTCAAATGATACCTAATTTATGATAATTACTTAAATATATGATACGAAAAAAAGGCGATCAAAAAAAAGAGCACCAGGCGTCCCATCTGTGGTGACAGTTAAGAGGTTAATAACACATTATTAAAATAAAAAGTTGTAACTATTATTTAATGGACCTGAGCTAACATTAACTAACAGTTGCTTTTTTTAACTATACGTTATCAAAGAATAATAACTTCTGTATAAATGTAGCTATTCGCTTTTGTTAATGTTAATGTATTAACTAGTGAGACCTTATTGTATTGTTCATTTAGATATAATTCTTTAGTTTTAAATATGTTTACTTTATACATTTTTGTGTATTTCTTTATTGTATTTAAATGTTCAGTTCTTTTGTTATAAGAAAGTTATTAAACCTGTTATAGTATGACGACCACTTTTTTTTGCAACGAATTTCAATACCGTGATAATACCGTGATAAAAGCTTCAGCAATTAATCGCAACATGAAAACTTGATACATGCCTAATTTACCATATTATCTTCCGTTTAGCCAATAAAAACGTTGCAAAATAAAATAAAACAAGGTTTCATGCATCACAAAAGAAGTGAAACCTGCTTAGCTGGTGTTATTCAGGAATGCAGTGCTCTAGTTTCTATCAGGAACCTGTATTGTGCAGAATGCACGAGGAAGTGAATATTGCCGGTAAATGCCCTGTTTGTCTGTGGCATTGAAATGCTGCGTGTGTTCTTTCTCTTCTGCGCGTTTTCAGTCTTTTGGAGTTTCTCAAGAGCTCAAGGTAATTATTTTATCTTCTTGTTAACTACTGTTTGAATGTGCTAATAGCTACTTCGATTATATCCTTGTTGTTTATAGTTAAACAAGGTTGTTCTCCCTCAGGGAGCAAGCACTCAATGCGTCAGCTGACGTACTGTCACATACACCTGATGGACGCTGGGTTCGAGCTGGAGTTTGACGGACAGGAGCTCTGGCACGTTGACCCCACACACTTCACGGCAAAGCAGCGTCTGCCAGAGTTCGCGTCAGACTGGACCCTCGAGAGCAATCTGTCGCCTTTAGCGCACGTCTCCATCGGCACCTGCTTCTACAATATTCCTCGCTGTGTTGCCGGAGAAAATAGCCCCCCTGAATCCATAGGTAAGTGTGACAGCCGTGGCCGAGCTGTGCGTGTACCGACGCTAGTCCGCGGTCTGTAGAGACATCGGTTCGAATCCCGCTCGGAGCAGGACCGCTTACATAAGCACCGCGTATGAGTAGAAAATAATGACTGAGCTATGTAATATCTCATATTTCTTATTCATATTTCACCCCAAAATCAAAAGAAAGAAAATTAGACCTTGCATTTGCATTTTCAAATCATCATTACTTTAATGCAAATATATATTTCAATTATTTTTATTATTTACACTACTGTTCAAAAGTTTGGGGTTGGAAGGATGTTTTTTTAGAACAAATACAGATCAAAAATACAGTAAAAATGATGATTCAAATCAGCTGTTCTCTATGTGAATATATAGTAAAGTGTAATATATTCCTGTGATCAAAGCTGATTTTATCATCATTACTCCAGTCTTCAGTGTCACATGACCCTTCACTAATCACTCTCATATGAGGATTTGATGATCAACAAACATTTATGATTATTATCAGTGTTTAAAACAGTTCATATGTTTGTGGAAACTATTTTTCAGGATTTTTTGATGAATAGAAAGTTCAAAAGAACAGCGTTTATTTAAAATATAATCTTTTGTAACATTATTAATGTCACTTTTGATCCATTAAATGCATCCTTTTAATGCATACAATTATTTAAAAAAACATTTTTTTACTACTGACCCCAAATATGATTTTTTTAAAATGACATTATTATTTTAGTTACATTATTTAATTGCATATATTCTAATTACATAATTGTTTAATACATATAGTGTTGTAATGCTGATTTAAAAGATTAGTTCACTTCAAAATGAACATTTCCTGATGATTTCCTCGCCCTCATCCAAGATGCTCATGTCTTTCTTTCTTCAGTGGAAAAGAAATGAAGTTTTTTGAGGAAAATATTCCAGGATTGTTCTCCACATAATGGACTTCAATGGGAACCAACGGTTGAAGGTCCAAATCACTGCAGTTTCAGAGGAAGGGCTTCAGAGGCTCTGACCGATCCCAGAGGAATAGAGTCTGATCTAGACAAACCATCGGCCACACTACACAAATACACATTTATACACTTTTAACCACAAATGCGTGACTTCTGTGTTGTGCTTCTTCCCGGCGTATGATGTCATAACGTCAGAAAGGTCACATGATGTAGGTGGAAGTGCCGACCCAGTGTTAAAACAAATGTGCAAAGACTAAATCAAACAACCTTTACAAAAATAAAGGTAAAACAACGAAGTTGGAGGAGAACATGAGAGTGTTTCGGCACTGGGTCGGCACGTCCACCTACGTCATGTGACCTTTCCGACGTGATGACATCATACGCCGTGAAGAACAACAACACCGAATTCGAGTATTTGAGGTTAAAAGTATATAAATGTGTATTTGTGTTGTGTGGCCGATGGTTTGTCTAGATCAGACTCTATTCCTCTGGGATCGGTCAGAGCCTCTGAAACTGCATTGATTTGGACCTTCAGCCGTTGGTTCCCATTGAAGTCCATTATGTGGAGAACAATCCTGGAATGTTTTCCTCAAGAAACTTCATTTCTTTCCACTGAAGAAAGAAAGACATGAACATCTGATGAGATGGAAGTGAGGAAATCATCAGGACAATCCTTTAAAAAAAAAATCTTTAATGTTTTTTTAATCTGTGAGAATTGCAAGCTCAATAGTAAAATGTCCAGATGCATTATGGTAATGAGAATTGAGGAGAAACGTGCTCATCAAATCATTTTGATTGGTCTCAAAATTGGCTTAAAGGATTAGTTTACTTTTAAATAAACTTTTGCTGATAATTTACTCACCCCCATATCATCCAAGATGTCCATGTCTTTCTTTCTACAGTCGAAAAGAAATTAAGGTTTATGATGAAAACATTCCAGGATATTTCTCCATATAATGGACTTCAATGGGCTCCAAACGGTTCAAGGTCCAAATGACAGTTTCAGTGCAGCTTCAATGGGCTTTAAACGACACCAGACGATGAATAAGGGTCTTATCTAGCCAAACCATCAGTTTCTGAGAGAAACCCAGCAGTATTTATGCTGTTATTTTACCTCTTATCAGACGAACGTGATCATCTCTGAGCTCAGCCATAACTTCCGCTAAGTGAGGTCAAAATACGAGCGTGGTCATAGATGTATACGTAGATGCCTCATTAGCGCCTGCACGGATCAGTAGAATGAGGCATCTACGATCGATATATCTATGACCAGGCTCATATTTGACCTCACTTAGCGGAAGTTATGGCGGAGCTCAGAGATGATCACGTTCGTCTGATAAGAGGTAAAATAATAGCATAAATACTGCTGGGTTTCTCTCAGAAACTGATGGTTTGGCTAGATAAGACCCTTATTCATCGTCTGGTGTCGTTTAAAGCCCTTTGAAGCTGCACTGAAACTGTCATTTGAACCGTTTGGAGCCCATTGAAGTCCATTATATGGAGAAATATCCTGGAATGTTTTCATCAAAAAAATGAATTTCGTTTTGACTGCAGAATGAAAGACATGGACATCTTGGATGACATGGGGGTGAGTAAAATATCAGCTAAAGTTTATCTCAAAGTGAACTAATCCTTTAATTCTCCTAATTATAATATATATTTTGGGGTGTAAAAGATTCACCCTTTCAGAATAAGCCGTTCAATCCCCCTTAATTCCCTGTCAGACAGCATTAGCCACAGATAATACTGATATCTGTCCACAGTGCCGCCGAACACACTGCTCTACACTAAGAGTGACATGAAGCTCGGCGTGGAAAACACCCTCATCTGCTCGGTGACCAACCTCCACCCGCCGCCCGTGAACATCTCGTGGACGAGGAACGGCGAGCCGGTGAGTGAGCTGGACGTCAGCGAGACGCAGTATTACTCCAACCAGGACTTCAGCTTCAGAGTTTTCTCCTACCTGGACTTCAGCCCTGAGCGGGGAGACATTTACACCTGCACCGTCCAACACCGAGGACTGCAGGAGGACATCACACGCTTCTGGGGTGAGATGATGATGATGCTCTTCTTCTCCTTTATGACACAATCAGAACATTTGGGAAAGATTTACAACCACAAACTGAAGTGAGAATTTTACACTACCAAATTTTTTTCATTAAATACTTTGGGAACACTTTACAACAAAGTTCCATGAGTTAATGCATAATATTAAAGGTGCAGTGTGTACGTTTTTAGCGGCATCTAGTGGTGAGGTTGTGAATTGCACCCGCTCACCCCTCCCTTTCAGAGCACATAGAGAAGCTACGGACAAAGATGTGGTGGTCTGAGACAGCAGAGAGTAGCTAGCGCTCTGTAGAGAAGTTTGTCCCCTTAGGGCTACCGTAGAAACATGGCGGCGCAAAATGGCGGCTTCACTGTAAGGGGATTATCTAAAATAATAAAACATAACGGATCATTTATGTAAGGTTTGAAAACATAGTTATGTATATTATATTGCATTTCTGTCAGTAGATCCTCATAAATGTTACACCCTGCACCTTTAATGCATTAATATTAGTTAATAAAAATACAACTGTTCATTGTTAGTTCATGTTAACAAACAGAACCTTATTGTAAAGTGTTATCAAATATTTGACATTGTTTTATTATTTGGTGACACTTTACAATAAAATCAAAGTTGATATTATTTAATAGAGCTGACATGAACTAACAATGAACAGCTGTATATCAAATATTAATAAATACTTTAACACATGTATTACTCATCGTTAGCTAATGCATTAATGTTAAATAATGGAACCTTATTGTAAAGTCTTACCTTTTATTTATTTATTAAAATTCTTTTTATATATTATTTTTATTTATATATTTATATGATTTTTGTTTATTTATTATTTGTATTTAGTGTGTATTTATTGTTGTATTATTTATATTTATTTAAATATTTATTTAGGAGTTATATTATTTGTATTTATTATTTAATATCTGTATTAATTTCTTTATATTTATATTATTTCTTTATATTTCTTTATTATTTGTATTTAGTATGTATTTATATTTGTATTATTTATATTTATTTATTTAAATATTTATTTATGAATTATATTATTTGTGTTTATTATTAAATATCTGTATTCATTTATTTATATTATTTATATGATTTTTATTTATTTATTATTCGTATTTAGTATGTATTTATATTTGTATTATTTGTATTTATTTATTTAAATATTTATTTAGGAATTATATTATTTGTACTTATTATTTAATATCCGTATGAATTAATTTATATTTATATATATATATATATTTATATATTATTTTTATTTTTTGTTATTTATATTTGTATTTATTTAATATTTTTTTTTATTTTGTTTTTTTACTAACTAACAGAAAATTATGACCCAATAGTTGGTCCCCTGGCAGTCTTCTACATTAACATGATATTTAATTTTAAAAAATCAATGCTATTTATTGATTATTAAATTGCAATTCAATATTAATCAAATATATTTATAGATGCAGTTTCATATTATTTGTGAAGCAAAATAATATTAGAATGCATGATATTTTTGAAACAAAATGATTGTTTTTATTTCGACCATTAATGTTTGATAAATATTTGAAATGTCCGGCTGGATGTGTGATGTTTGATGTTTGTGTCTCACAGAGGTGGATCTGCCGGAAGACTCTCAGGAGCTGGAGACGGCTGTGCTTGTAGTGGGAATTCTTGTGGGATTTCTGGGATTTGTGGTGGGAATCATTCTAATCGTTATGAGCAAGATGGAGCTGCCGGCCGTATGACCCTTCACAACATCACAAACATAATCCTCACACTGTCAATCATTTGTTTATTATGATTTATAATATTAATAATTGTGACTATTTATTGAATATTTGAGACTTTTATCATATTTATACATTATATTTGTTTGGATAGCTTTGCAGGTGTTACGGTGCATGCAAAAAGATGATTTATTGAGAATTACCTATAAATGGATTACCTAGTTAAAACTTTTCTATAAACATAGATTAGAGAGAAGCTTTTCCTGCGAGACGGACGCTCCGAGATTTCAGCCACGGAAAATTATCGTCAATGGAGGTCGACGTCCGCACCTGGCGGCCATCTTGTCACAGTCAGCTCGCTCACTCATAACATTGTGTTTTAATGGTGCGTGTACTTTTTAAATAACCATAACTTGCTCAATTTTCCGGTGATGACGATAAAGACTCCGCTGTAAGACATCTAGCCTTTATTATGTATATCTCTGACATCAGGTACCACAGAGCCCGCCAGAAAGCTTGCCTGTGACAAGATGGCCGCCGGTGATGACATTAGAGACTCCACCCTAAGACATCCAGCCTTTATTATGTATATCTCTGACATCAGGTACCACAGAGCCCGCCAGAAAGCTTGCCTGTGACAAGATGGCCGCCGGTGATGACATTAGAGACTCCACCCTAAGACATCTAGCCTTTATTATGTATATCTCTGACATCAGGTACCACAGAGCCCGCCAGAAAGCTTGCCTGTGACAAGATGGCCGCCGGTGATGACGTTAGAGACTCCACCCTAAGACATCTAGCCTTTATTATGTATATCTATGACATCAGGTACCACAGAGCCCGCCAGAAAGCTTGCCTGTGACAAGATGGCCGCCGGTGATGACATTAGAGACTCCGCCCTAAGACATCCAGCCTTTATTATGTATATCTATGACATCAGGTACCACAGAGTCCGCCAGAAAGCTTGCCTGTGACAAGATGGCCGCCGGTGATGACATTAGAGACTCCGCCCTAAGACATCTAGCCTTTATTATGTATATCTATGACATCAGGTACCACAGAGCCCGCCAGAAAACTTGTCTGTGACAAGATGGCCGCCGGTGATGACGTTAGAGACGCCGCCGTAAGACATCTAGCCTTTATTATGTATATCTCTGACATCAGGTACCACAGAGCTCGCCAGAAAGCTTGTCTGTGACAAGATGGCCGCCGGTGATGACGTTAGAGACGCCGCCGTAAGACATCTAGCCTTTATTATGTATATCTCTGACATCAGGTACCACAGAGCCCGCCAGAAAGCTTGCCTGTGACAAGATGGCCGCCGGTGATGACGTTAGAGACTCCGCCCTAAGACATCTAGCCTTTATTATGTATATCTCTGACATCAGGTACCACAGAGCCCGCCAGAAAGCTTGCCTGTGACAAGATGGCCGCCGGTGATGACGTTAGAGACTCCGCCCTAAGACATCTAGCCTTTATTATGTATATCTCTGACATCAGGTACCACAGAGCCCGCCAGAAAGCTTGCCTGTGACAAGATGGCTGCCGGTGATGACGTTAGAGACTCCGCCCTATGACATCTAGCCTTTATTATGTATATCTCTGACATCAGGTACCACAGAGCCCGCCAGAAAGCTTGCCTGTGACAAGATGGCCGCCGGTGATGACGTTAGAGACTCCGCCCTAAGACATCTAGCCTTTATTATGTATATCCCTGACATCAGGAACCACAGAGCCTGCCAGAAAACTTGCCTGTGACAAGATGGCCGCCGGTGATGACGTTAGAGACGCCGCTGTAAGTCATCTAGCCTTTAATATGTATATCTATGGATACGACCAGCAAATTTACATTTAAAGCTATCAATTCCCACTGCAACTGCAAAATGAAGTAAGAAATATAAACCGTTATATTATGTATATAAATAATTTTTACGATTAAAAACAAAACATAAAAATTCCTTATGGAAAATTGGCTGTTTGAACACATATAAGTGTCAGTTTAAATGAATTGGACTAAAAGGGCAATACATAAAGAAATGGAAAGGGAATTTACCATGTGATATATTAGACACTACAATGATTCATATGTACAGTATATTGTATATGTATTTTAAATTAATATATGGTCTCTCCACCTGACATTCTCTAGGTGGTAAACTCATAAATCTTGTTTTATAATGAATTAATGCTGTCTTAAAAGCAAAATGTGAATCAACACCATACATTTTTTGGACATAAAAATGCATTTTGCTTTAGATTTTTTTTATTTTTATTATCTTAAACCTTATTTGTCATTGACCCATATATTGATATTTAATATTATTTTAAAATAGGCCTATTTTCTGTCCAATTTTGGTGTTCTTTAAATAAAATTGTGGTTATTTTATTTTATTGGCTTGTATTTTTTTTAATTCAGATTCAGTAAAATTATTTAATTAAATAAAAAAGTCTAATAATAGTACAAAAAGTTTAATTAAAAATAATTAGGTTTCGGTTTCGTCCCAGAATGTTCATTCCAGTGCATCCCTAGTTACAACAATTTCAAATTTGCCTCTATTTTTTGCTTAATTGTGATGGATATTATGATTCCCATCTTCATAAATGCATAATGGAGGACCCATTTAGAGACAGTGCTTTAGTCCTTGGAACACCTCTCATATCATCAGGTGTGTGTGTGAGCGGTTTATTATCGATGCCATCTCAGTTCTGCAGCTCTTCAGTAATGTATATATATTCAGTAATATATATATATATATATATATATATATATATATATATATATATATATATATATATATATATATTCAGTACATATCCATGTCCTGCACTTATTCATCCATTGTATATCATGCACTTATTCAACCACTGTATATCCTGCACTTGCTGCTATTGCACTTCTGGTTAGACCTAAACTTAATTTCGTTGCCTTGTACCTGTACTTGTGTAATGACAATAAAGTTGAATCTAATCTAATCTAATCTAATGATTCATTTAGAGTCGGCTCTGACAGACGCAGGTAAGCAGGCGTGTGGGGAGAGCAAGGCTTAATTGCATGAATTAAAGAGGGCTGGAAATCTTGACGTGTACAGTCGTTCCTGATGTAAAGCACTGATCTCTGTAAGCTGCAGTTTAACAGGAGATTCCAGTGGGTTTGCTGTCATGTCCTGACTTCTGCTTCCTACTGTGATAACCGATGATGAAAACAAACATAGGTCCTTAAAAGTGCTTGAATTAAACATCAACTTCATTTTGGGATACACTTTATTTTAAGGTTTCCATGTTACAGTCTAGTTATATATTTAAGTATACATTTAAGTTATTTTTAAAGTCATTTTATGGTTTAGGATGTTACTGTAAAACGCATTAAGTTTTAAAAATATTTTTTTTTTTAAACCTGCAGATATCTTGTACAGGTGATTATAAAAAAATAATTTTGAATATTAGGGAGATAAAACACTCTAGCAACCACCCTGAGTACCCTAACAACACCCTAACAAACCACCCTAAGTACCCTAACAACACCCTAGCAAACCACCCTGAGTACCCTAACAACACCCTAAAAAACCACCCTAAGTACCCTAACAACACCCTAGCAAACCACCCTGAGTACCCTAACAACACCCTAACAAACCACCCTAAGTACCCTAACAACACCCTAGCAAACCACCCTGAGTACCCTAACAACACCCTAACAAACCACACTGAGTACCCTAACAACAACCTAGCAAACCACCCTGAGTACCCTAACAACATCCTAACAAACCACACTGAGTACCCTAAGAACACCCTAACAAACCACCCTGAGTACCCTAACAACACCCTAACAAACCACCCTGAGTACCCTAACAACACCCTAGCAAACCACCCTGAGCACCCTAACAACATCCTAACAAACCACCCTGAGTACCCTAACAACACCCTAACAAACCACACTGAGTACCCTAAGAACACCCTAACATACCACCCTGAGTACCCTAACAACACCCTAACAAACCACACTGAGTACCCTAACAACATCCTAACAAACCACCCTGAGCACCCTAACAACATCCTAACAAACCACACTGAGTACCGTAAGAACACCCTAACATACCACCCTGAGTACCCTAACAACACCCTAACAAACCACCCTGAGTACCCTAACAACACCCTAACAAACCACCCTGAGTACCCTAACAACACCCTAGCAAACCACCCTGAGTACCCTAACAACACCCTAACAAACCACCCTGAGTACCCTAACAACACCCTAACAAACCACCCTGAGGACCCTAACAACACCCTAACAAACCACCCTGAGTACCCTAACAACACCCTAACAAACCACCCTGAGTACCCTAACAACACCCTAGCAAACCACCCTGAGTACCCTAACAACATCCTAACAAACCACCCTGAGTACCCTAACAACACCCTAACAAACCACCCTGAGGACCCTAACAACACCCTAGCAAACCACCCTGAGTACCCTAACAACACCCTAACAAACCACACTGAGTACCCTAACAACACCCTAGCAAACCACCCTGAGTACCCTAAGAACACCCTAACATACCACCCTGAGTACCCTAACAACACCCTAACAAACCACACTGAGTACCCTAACAACATCCTAACAAACCACCCTGAGCACCCTAACAACATCCTAACAAACCACACTGAGTACCGTAAGAACACCCTAACATACCACCCTGAGTACCCTAACAACACCCTAACAAACCACCCTGAGTACCCTAACAACACCCTAACAAACCACCCTGAGTACCCTAACAACACCCTAGCAAACCACCCTGAGTACCCTAACAACACCCTAACAAACCACCCTGAGTACCCTAACAACACCCTAACAAACCACCCTGAGGACCCTAACAACACCCTAACAAACCACCCTGAGTACCCTAACAACACCCTAACAAACCACCCTGAGTACCCTAACAACACCCTAGCAAACCACCCTGAGTACCCTAACAACATCCTAACAAACCACCCTGAGTACCCTAACAACACCCTAACAAACCACCCTGAGGACCCTAACAACACCCTAGCAAACCACCCTGAGTACCCTAACAACACCCTAACAAACCACACTGAGTACCCTAACAACACCCTAGCAAACCACCCTGAGTACCCTAACAACATCCTAACAAACCACCCTGAGTACCCTAACAACACCCTAACAAACCACCCTGAGTACCCTAACAACACCCTAGCAAACCACCCTGAGTACCCTAACAACACCCTAACAAACCACCCTGAGTACCCTAACAACACCCTAACAAACCACCCTGAGGACCCTAACAACACCCTAACAAACCACCCTGAGTACCCTAACAACACCCTAACAAACCACCCTGAGTACCCTAACAACACCCTAGCAAACCACCCTGAGTACCCTAACAACACCCTAACAAACCACCCTGAGTACCCTAACAACACCCTAACAAACCACCCTGAGGACCCTAACAACACCCTAACAAACCACCCTGAGTACCCTAACAACACCCTAACAAACCACCCTGAGTACCCTAACAACACCCTAGCAAACCACCCTGAGTACCCTAACAACATCCTAACAAACCACCCTGAGTACCTTAACAACACCCTAACAAACCACCCTGAGTACCCTAACAACACTCTCGCAAACCACCCTGAGTACCCTAACAACACCCTAACAAACCACCCTGAGTACCCTAACAACACCCTAACAAACCACCCTGAGTACCCTAACAACACCCTAACAAACCACCCTGAGTACCCTAACAACACCCTAGCAAACCACCCTGAGTACCCTAACAACACCCTTACAAACCACCCTGAGTACCCTAACAACACCCTAGCAACCACACTGAGTACCCTAACAACACCCTAACAAACCACCCTGAGTACCCTAACAACACCCTAACAAACCACCCTGAGTACCCTAACAACACCCTAGCAACCACACTGAGTACCCTAACAACACCCTAACAAACCACCCTGAGTACCCTAACAACACCCTACAAACAACCCTGAGTACCCTAACAACACCCTAGCAACCACCCTGAGTACCCTAACAACACTCTAGCAAACTACCCTGAGTAACCTAACAACACCCTAACAAACCACCCTGAGTACCCTAACAACACCCTAACAAACCACCCTAAGTACCCTAACAACACCCTAAGTACCCTAACAACACCCTAGCAACCACCCTGAGTACCCTAACAACACCCTAGCAACCACCCTGAGTACCCTAACAACACCCTAACAAACCACCCTGAGTACCCTAACAACACCCTAACAAACCCCCCTGAGTACTCTAACAACACCCTAGCAACCACACCGAGTACCCTAACAACACCCTAACAAACCACCCTGAGTACCCTAATAACACCCTAACAAACCACCCTGAGTACCCTAACAACACCCTAACAAACCACCCTGAGTACCCTAACAACACCCTAGCAACCACCCTGAGTACCCTGACAACACCCTAGCAACCACCCTGAGTACCCTAACAACACCCTAACAAACCACCCTGAGTACCCTAACAACACCCTAACAAACCACTCTGAGTACCCTAACAACACCCTAGCAACCACACTGAGTACCCTAACAACACCCTAACAAACCACCCTGAGTACCCTAACAACACCCTAACAAACCACACTGAGTACCCTAACAACACCCTAGCAAACCACCCTGAGTACCCTAACAACACCTTGGCAACAACCCTGAGTACCCTAACAACACCCTGGCAACCACCCTAAGTACCCTAACCACATCCTAGCAAACCACCCTGAGTACCCTAACACCCTGGCAACCACCCTAAGTACCCTAACAACACCCTAGCAAACCACCCTGAGTACCCTAACAACACTCTAGAAAACCACTCTGAGTACCCTAACAACACCCTAGCAACCACCCTGAGTACCCTAACAACACCCTAACAAACCACCCTGAGTACCCTAACAACACCCTAGCAAACCACCCTGAGTACCCTAACAACACCTTGGCAACAACCCTGAGTACCCTAACAACACCCTAACAAACCACCCTGAGTATCCTAACAACACCCTAACAAACCACCCTGAGTACCCTAACAACACCCTAGCAAACCACCCTGAGTACCCTAACAACACCCTTACAAACCACCCTGAGTACCCTAACAACACCCTAGCAACCACACTGAGTACCCTAACAACACCCTAACAAACCACCCTGAGTACCCTAACAACACCCTAAAAAACCACCCTGAGTACCCTAACAACACCCTAGCAACCACACTGAGTACCCTAACAACACCCTAACAAACCACCCTGAGTACCCTAACAACACCCTAACAAACCACCCTGAGTACCCTAACAACACCCTAGCAACCACCCTGAGTACCCTAACAACACTCTAGCAAACCACCCTGAGTAACCTAACAACACCCTAACAAACCACCCTGAGTACCCTAACAACACCCTAACAAACCACCCTGAGTACCCTAACAACACCCTAAGTACCCTAACAACACCCTAGCAACCACCCTGAGTATCCTAACAACACCCTAACAAACCACCCTGAGTACCCTAACAACACCCTAACAAACCCCCCTGAGTACCCTAACAACACCCTAGCAACCACACTGAGTACCCTAACAACACCCTAACAAACCACCCTGAGTACCCTAACAACACCCTAGCAACAACCCTGAGTACCCTAACAACACCCTGGCAACAACCCTAAGTACCCTAACAACACCCTAACAAACCACCCTGAGTACCCTAACAACACCCTAACAAACCACCCTGAGTACCCTAACAACACCCTAACAAACCACCCTAAGTACCCTAACAACACCCTAACAAACCACCCTGAGTACCCTAACAACACCCTAGCAAACCACCCTGAGTACCCTAACAACACCCTAACAAACCACCCTGAGTACCCTAACAACACCCTAACAAACCACACTGAGTACCCTAACAACACCCTAGCAACAACCCTGAGTACCCTAACAACACCCTGGCAACAACCCTAAGTACCCTAACAACACCCTAACAAACCACCCTGAGTACCCTAACAACACCCTAACAAACCACCCTGAGTACCCTAACAACACCCTAACAAACCACCCTAAGTACCCTAACAACACCCTAACAAACCACCCTGAGTACCCTAACAACACCCTAGCAAACCACCCTGAGTACCCTAACAACACCCTAACAAACCACCCTGAGTACCCTAACAACACTCTAAACCACCCTGAGTACCCTATTTACACTCTAGCAAACCACCCTGAGTACCCTAACAACACCCTAGTAACCACCCTGAGTAACCTAACAACACAATAGCAACCACCCCAAGTACCCTAGCAACCACCCTGAGTACCCTAACAACACCATAGCAACCACTCTAAGTACCCTAACAACACCCTGGCAACCACTCCAAGTACCCTAACAACACCCTGGCAACCACCCCAAGTACCCTATCTATCTATCTATCTATCTATCTATCTATCTATCTATCTATCTATCTATCTATCTATCTATCTATCTATCTATCTAAACTAAAACCTAAACTATTTGAAAATTTCTGGCTAGGCTTTCTCAAGCCAACTTAAATTTTGTCTACAAACTTTTTAATAGTTAATGGGGTTGTTATTCAGTCTTTCCATGAATTAGATGTACATTCAGACATCTTCACTCTCATTAAAAACCTACAGGTTAGTTGAGTGCAATCATTACATTTGCACGAACAGTGCTGCCATCATGACATATCTTCAATTAAAATATGGCCAATTAAATATGCAAATATTCAAATGCCTATATTAATCACAGAATAATTATACCTTTCAGATAAATCAATTTTACTGGGATTCTGCTTCGTCCGTCATCGGTTATTCAACTAAACTGTCAAAATTCTATTTTAAATATAGAATACTTGATTAGTATTTGACATAAATATTAATGATAATTATATGAAAAGTCATTTATGCATTCTGTAAGGGGGGAGATGATCTCTTTGAATAATTGTACATTGTGAACAACAACTAAATTAGCAAATGTTTCTATTTATAATGCTAAAATAATAAACATGCTAAACTGTAATATGTTACAGATTAAAAGTAAGGATTCATAATAAAGGAAAACTAAAACGAGTGGAGGAATAGTAAAGGAGTGCAGAGCCGCTGGAGCCAGCAGATGGCGGTGTGTCCCTTCAGCTGTTGCTCCTGTGGGTTACTGGATTTAACTCTACAGTTGCTTTTGTTTCCCCCTCACAGCTGAATCCTAACGGGCTGTTGTAAGACGGTTACCGACGCTCTGTGATGTTACAGACGGCTCTACATTATTCATGTTGCTCGTCTCTCATCATTGAGTGGTCATTAGCGTGTTCTGTGTATTGATCGCATGTGATGTGAGGATCCGTGTGTTTGAAGACCCAAAGAGTCATAAACACCAGCCCATGATGCACTGATGGACATGTGACTCTGGTTAGTCTGACAGAGATGTTCAGGATATCATCCAAATCCATACGTCTCGCATTATAGAGTATGAATCACTGAACACTGCACTACTGTATGTTATGAATGCTATTTTAAAAATTTAAGTAACATTTTTTGACGGGATTTTATGATATTATGCAACCTTCAGACTGTTCTGAATCTATCTATCTATCTATCTATCTATCTATCTATCTATCTATCTATCTATCTATCTATCTATCTATCTATCTATCTATCTATCTATCTATCTATCTATCTATCTATCTATCTATCTATCTATCTACCAACCAACCCATTGGTCCATCCATCTATCTATCTATCTATCTATCTATCTATCTATCTATCTATCTATCTATCTATCTATCTATCTATCTATCTATCTATCTATCTATCTATCTATCTATCTATCTATCTATCTATCTATCTATCTATCTATCTATCTATCTATCTATCTATCTATCTATCAACCAACCCATTGGTCCATCCATCTATCTATCTATCTATCTATCTATCTATCTATCTATCTATCTATCTATCTATCTATCTATCTATCTATCTATCTATCTATCTATCTATCTATCTATCTATCTATCTATCTATCTATCTATCTATCTATCTACCAACCCATTGGTCCATCTATCTATCTATCTATCTATCTATCTATCTATCTATCTATCTATCTATCTATCTATCTATCTATCTATCTATCTATCTATCTATCTATCTATCTATCTATCTATCTATCTATCTATCTATCTATCTATCTATCTATCTATCTATCCATCCATCCATCCATCCATCCATCCATCCATCTATCTATCTATCTACCCATTGGTCCATCCATCCATCATAGTAAATCATGACAGCAAAACATTTAAAAACCTGTTAACATGCTAAATCATGCTAGCAACATTTTAATTTGTGTTAACATCATGTTAAATAATGCTAACAACATGCTAAAACAATGCTAACAAAATGCTAATTCATGTTCCAACTTTTTACCACCATGCTACATTATGTTAACAAAATGCTAATTCAAGTTACCAACATGTTAAATCATGTTAGCAAAATGCTAAAACAATGCTAGCAAAATGCTAAGTCATGCTTACATGTTAAAACACGTTAAACATGCTAATTCATTCTAAAGCATGTTAGCAAAACACTAAAACCGGCTAGCTATACATTAAACATGGTAATAACATGTTAAATCAAATCAAATTATGTTAGCAAAACATGCTACTTTATGCTAGCAAAATGTAAAAACATGTTAGCAAATGTGTTAAATTGTGCTAACAACATGTTAATTAATGTTAAACATGCTAAGGAATGTTAAAAAATGTTAACAAAATGCTAATTAATGCTAAAACATGTTAGCAAAAAATGCTAAAAACCGACTAGCAACACATGAAACATGCTAACATGTTAAATCATGCTTGCAAAATGCTAAAACATGCTAGCGACATTCTAATCCATGCTAGAAACATGTTAAAACATACTAGCAACCAACTAAATCATATAAGCAACATGCTAATTCATGTTAACAACATGTTAAAAAATGCTAGCAGCATGCTAATACATGTAAAAACATGCTAGCAACATGCTAATTCATGTTTCCAACGTATTAAAGCATGTTAGCAAAATGTTAACTCGTATCTATTTTACTGATAGACTTTATTGCTTTCAAAACATTCAAACTTTAATCGTAAAACCTTCAAACTTCAAGCTTTTGAAACCTTTTCTAACTTTCTGGTCCGGCTTTCTCAAGCTAACTTCAAAGTTTGTCATCAAACCTTACTCACCTAGTTGACATTACTTTCTTTCTTAGTTACTTACAGTTAGTAGAGTGTCTATCAAAATGTTTAGCAAGCAATATAGAAGATGACAGATTTTATAGCAAATAAAAACTCCAAAACCAATCAAATATAAATCATATTTATTATATCATACAAATTGTACAGATGACATAATCATGTTGCTTGTCCTTACAAACGATGAAAAACATTGATCAGTGTTCACAACGGCACACCATTGGCTGACAATCAAAGAAGCGACCTGCAAATATGGAAATGGCGGAATCCTTTGAGAAACACAAGCGTGCTTTAACACGTGTTTGAGGGGGAAATGCAGCATGTTCGACTCTTTTCTCTTCTGAAAAGCAAGAAAACCAAAGGAGATGGATGGAGCATGTGTGTTTGGAGCTACAGTGATCCTCCCCTGCCATTGGAGGACACATTAAAATCTGTAATCAGTCCCTCCAGAAAAACGTGATTATGCGATCGCATGATTTAACGCATAATCAGCCAAAGTCCGCATATTTATGCGGGGGCCGCATTTTTTCAAATACGCCGCACTTTCGCCGCATAAATTGCCTATTTCCGTGAGCAAAATATGCGGGGCTAGCATGATTTCATAATCCCCGCATTTTCGTTGCAAAAAAGTCACAAATATATATTAGCAGAAAGTTGACAAATGTTAGTTTACTTCACACAAGAGCCGCCATTTCCCCCTGTTGCCATGGGAACGTTATGAAGTGACGTAATTACCCGACGTGAACGTCATCGAAAAGCTGCAAACCCCCGTGGAGAAACCATAGATATCGGTGAAACCATGATGAAGCGCAAACTCCCATTTGCCAACAAAAATAACAGCAAAAGAGCAAAGCAGTTTCCCGGTGTGTTGACCGATTTCAAAACACAGCATCATGAAGCTTTGAAGCGTTATGAATCAGTGAGTCGATTCAGCGGTTCAGAGCATTATGAATCAGTGAGTCGATTCAGCGGTTTGGAGCGTTATGAATCAGTGAGTCGATTCAGCGGTTTGAAGCGTTATGAATCAGTGAGTCGATTCAGTGGTTTGGAGCGTTATGAATCAGTGAGTCGATTCAGTGGTTTGGAGCGTTATGAATCAGTGAGTCGATTCAGCGGTTTGGAGCGTTATGAATCAGTGAGTCGATTCAGTGGTTTGGAGCGTTATGAATCAGTGAGTCGATTCAGTGGTTTGGAGCGTTATGAATCAGTGAGTCGATTCAGCGGTTTGGAGCGTTATGAATCAGTGAGTCGATTCAGCGGTTTGGAGCGTTATGAATCAGTGAGTCGATTCAGCGGTTTGAAGCGTTATGAATCAGTGAGTCGATTCAGCGGTTTGAAGCGTTATGAATCAGTGAGTCGATTCAGCGGTTCAGAGCGTAATGAATCAGTGAGTCGATTCAGCGGTTTGGAGCGTTATGAATCAGTGAGTCGATTCAGCGGTTTGGAGCGTTATGAATCAGTGAGTCGATTCAGCGTTTTGAAGCGTTATGAATCAGTGAGTTGATTCAGCGGTTTGAAGCGTTATGAATCAGTGAGTCGATTCAGCGGTTTGAAGCGTTATGAATCAGTGAGTCGATTCAGCGGTTTGAAGCGTTATGAATCAGTGAGTCGATTCAGCGTTTTGAAGCGTTATGAATCAGTGAGTTGATTCAGCGGTTTGAAGCGTTATGAATCAGTGAGTTGATTCAGAGGTTTGAAGCGTTATGAATCAGTGAGTCGATTCAGCGGTTTGAAGCGTTATGAATCAGTGAGTCGATTCAGCGGTTTGAAGCGTTATGAATCAGTGAGTCGATTCAGCGGTTTGAAGCGTTATGAATCAGTGAGTCGATTCTGCGGTTTGGAGCGTTATGAATCAGTGAGTCGATTCAGCGGTTTGAAGCGTTATGAATCAGTGAGTCGATTCAGCGGTTCGGATCGCCAAAGTCACGTATTTCAGCAGTTTGACACGTGATCCGAATCATGAATCGACTCGCTGATTCATAACGCTTCGAAGCTTCATGATGCATTGTTTTGAAATCGGTCCAAATTGAGCCATATGTTTATTAAGGTCTTCAATAAAACAAGATGAGAACATCAAACCGCAGTTTTTGCAAGTTTTATCGCATAAAATTGCATAAATATCCCGCATTTTCCATCGCATTTTTTAAGAAAACGTGCCGCATAATCAAGGATTTTTGCCCGCAACAATCACAAAAAAAAGATGCATTTTTCTGGAAGGACTGTGTATTATAACTGACAACGTTTCTTAATATATGACACGAACGCTAGAGGAGACAAATGCTGGCGGCTCACCCTGTCCATGCTAAAGAGGAGGGTAAATATTGCTCAGCATCATTTCGCTGATCCGGTCTCATAATTTCTTCCACATCCTTGTTTTCCCCTGTAGCGCATTTTAAAGCGGCCTTTGACCCCGCAGGCCTATAGACCGGACTTGCCGTCCATAAACCCGCTGATGTCATGCCTGCTATTGTGTGCATTTTAATCTACAGTGGGCGGTTAAGTTACTTTTACACACTAAGCATTCATCACTGCCACTGCTAAAGTGTCTACAAATGAATGATTTAAACCTTCAAAGTCTTTATGATATGTATAACTGCTGTGTGTATTTGTTTAACAGGGTTTGAGGGTGGAACAAAAGCTGTGTTTGAAATTACATACCATATATTTTTGCAATATGCACTTATTTGTCTGCATGTGCTGCTTAGATATAGATATTTACACTATCGTTCAAAGGTTTGGGTTTTTTAACATTCAGCAAGGCTGCATTTATTTGATCAAAAATACTGTAAAAATAGTGAAATATTATAATGTTAATCATCTGTTCTCTGTATAGTAAAGTGTAATTTATTCCTGTGATCAAAGCTGAATTTATCATTATTACTCCATGTCTGATACTGATACATCTTGTCATGATTATTTGATGAATAGAAAGTTCAAAGGAACAGCATTTATTTGAAATATAATCTTTTGTAACATTACACACTTTTGATCAATTTAATGCATCCTTGCTGAATAAAAGCATAATTTTCTTTAAAATAAAACATTTCTGATCTAAATCTTTCGAACGGTCGTGTACACAATGCATCTTAGATGAGTTATTTTAACAGTAATAAACCCAAGGCCATGTGTAACAGTGATTTTTACCTGTGTTGAGCTTCATTTCTATTTAAAATAACACACCATTTCGATGGTCCACTTTAGACATTATACTAACTATTAGTAACTCCATGTCAACTATCAGTTGCTAGAGTATTAGTAACTGTCTGCTTAATACACTTTATATTGATGCACCTCAACAGACACACCGGTACTGACTAAAGTAGTCTTCACTAGGGATGGGCGGATCGATCCTAGAGTATCGATATTTCCGATACTGGCATTGTATCGAAAGTATCGATTCTCACTTTGAAATATCGATTCTACATGGGATTTATTTTATATGAATATGTTTATAATAGTAGTAGTAGGCAATATTGTATATAAGTTTACTTAAATATGAACGTCAATGGGAACTATTTTCCATCCATTATCCAGGTACCAAGTGATGATTACATAAATTAAATTATTTGAATAAAATAGTCTAGTCACGTATATTTATATTATGCTTTAGGCCTATACAATACAGATTGTTTCAGATATGAAGATTAAATACAGTATTTCATGAAGAATATACTGATTATAATAACTTACTGGACATTTTAATTTAAACAGTAGGCTTTTACATTTTTTCATTAGTCTATATATTTTTATATTAGGCTACTTGGTATCTTATGGTGGATATTCATAATTTTTATTTACTTTTAAAATGTGTTTATTAAATAAATTATAGTTTAACCTGGGAAAGATTTACTAACATAAATTCTTTATGCTTGTAACACAGCTTTATGTATTATATTATACATGATTTCAGTGCAAATCACAGACTTTCTTTTTCTTTTTTCAAAAGCAAGAGATTTTATCAGAAACCGGTTCAAGAGGAACATTTTCATCATGCTCTTGTTCCACCACAAAAACCTTTTTGGGGAAAAAATTTAGAAACATTATTTGACAATCATTGAAAATGGTTTGTGTGACGTTACATTTTTGTTATATAAATTGTTAAATGTTTATTTGATTAATAATGTTCAGTCCTTTTAAATAAATGTAACAAAAAAGGAGTAATGTCTATTGCTGTTTATTTAATATTAATAACGATGGCTTTCTAAATGCATTATGAAATCACTCAAATAAAAATATTTAAAGTATCGTTATCGGTATCGATATCGACGATACTGGTTTTGAAAGAACTTGGTATCGGATCGAAAAGAAAATGATTGGTATCGCCCATCCCTACTTCACTCCTATTACTTCTAGCGAAACTGCAACGCGTAAAATGGCGGAATAGTCCCGCCTTTTAAAGTAAAAGAGCCAATCGCTGATTGGTAAAGTCATAGCGTCACCGCGGCTGCAGTTAGAAATCCCGGTTCCCATAGAAACCTGAGACTCGCGCTTAGGACTGCGCATGCGCATTGTCTCGTCTAACCTGAAAAATACGCTTTTTTTTTACATTTATGGCCAGTTCATGTTCGATCTTGTTGCTGATTTGAAATATGCTATTTAATTGTGAGTTCGGCCAGCAGTTTGTGAGATTTCAAGATTCCCTCATTCAAATAGATAGGACCTCACTTATCCTTAGTAGAATGTCTTAAAGTGGACCAAAATAAAGCGTAACCATATATAACCCAAGGAACTATGTAGATAATATACACAAGCCAAGCTTATCAGAGCAGATGCGGACAGTATGTAGGCTATACTAACACATATCCCAGACAGCAAGACATTGAATAAATATTGATTTTCCATCTGAATCATCATTATGGTTGATATCGAAATTTCAATGCAAAATAAATGTTGAATCACCATTACCATATCGATGAAACCTGACGTTATCAATGTTGATGGCAACAACATTGGAACAACATTGATCTATTATCTTTATGATTGATTAACATTGATATTTGGTTTACCGGGCGAATGTGTTGAAAAATCATAGACATATGACCGGGAAATATGATTGAAAATGCATCAGTGCTGGGTTGGGCATTTTCTCAGCGTCTTCGGATTGAAACGAGTCGGTTAAGGTAAGTAAAGAAAAAAATTATTAACAATTGTTTTTGTATAAGAGTATTTTGAGATTTATTTGAAGGCGGAACAAGTCAGAAAAGAGCTTTAAATGGAAGTATTCGCGGTTTCCCCCTCAAGTCCGGCCTCTTTTATTGAACTGAAGAGTCACTTTTAATATAGTAGTCTTATTTATACGTTTTTTGAAGTCTGTTAATAGGGCTATCAACACATTTTAATTCATTATTTATCTTCGCGATACACCCGAATGTAAGAATAGCTACTTTCACTTAGCCTAAGGAAACGGCAATGTAAGGATGAATTATGTTGGTGCTATTGAAGCGGTAATTGTTAAAATAAATGTTTTGTATGTAATATTTCAGACTTGATGATGAGCTTCGTGTGTTCATCTTGCCCGCGCCGAGAGTTCACCTGTGCGCGCGCGCGATCAGAGGGAAATACGATTTATGGTAACCCAGATCGCACACATACATCTCGGAGACGTCTATTTGATGTGCGTGTTTACATCTGGAAGACGTGTTTGCTCATCTGCAATACGTCTTGGACGTTTCCTGTCAGATGTCAAATAGACGTTTAAACAATGTCTTTAAGATGTTTATGATTTAGAATGTATGAAAAACTGACATCTTAAAGACGTCTATCAGATGTTTGTAAACAGCAGATGCTTTCCAGATGAAATGATCTTTAACAGACATCTTGCAGACGTACGTGTGCTATCTGGTAAGTATAAAAATTCTGCGTCGTTTTCAATTGTTTTTGAAACCATGTTTGCTTTTTTGTAGATGTAACGTTACCGAGTTAGAGACCTAGAGTGCTTCATTCTTTTGAGTTTGTGAGTTTAGTTTTAGAAAATAAACGTTTCTGTTGTCTCCTCCCTGTTTAGCTACTTCAAATTTGTATGCAACAACAGTATGACATTTTATTTCAATCATTAATGTCCGTGTTATTCATTGCAGAACTCAAACCAACTATGGAGAAGTGGTCTTCCTTTCTTAAAGGGATAGTTCACACAAAAACAATTGTAATTTACTCAAACTTTAACTCAAAGACTTGTCCATGTTCGGAACACAATATTTTTAATATTCTCATTTTTTGTTGATCCATTTACAGTCTAGCTAAATCTACAATTTCAAGCCTAAAAAATACAAAGTGATTGTAGAACTAATCCATACCAATATTTATATATGAATTAAGTCCTAAATGTCATATTAAATGATCTGCTTATGGTGTGTTCACACCGGACGCGATTCGCGCGAGGGATTTACATGTTAAGTCAATGCAGAGACGCGAAATGGCATTCTGCGGCGCGATTCGTGCGAATGAGGCGGCGAGATTTGCACGATTGAGGCGGCACGAATGACGCGAATTGAGCGTTTTGAATGCGTGATTCGCGCGAATCACTCAAGTTGAAAAATCTGAACTTTGGCAGATATTTCGCGCCGCGTGAACCAATCACGAGCTTGCTCTAGTAGTGACGCATTTACAAGCGGAGGCAGAAATCCCAACAACAATGGAGGACAAGATAATCATGGCCGTATGTGGATACCCGGAGCTGTGATCCATCATCCTATCACTACAGGAACAGGAATAAAAAGGATCTTGCTTGGAAGAAAGTGAGTGAGGAGGTCGGACAGTCAGCTACCCTCTCAACAAAATCTATGTCAGCCATTTCACAACGAGACTGGAGCAGAAAAAAAGAGCCAGAGCCAGCGGCAAATGTGAGAAGGACTAGCCGAGGAAAGGCGGGTCTCGCCGGGTAAACGAGCGCGGAATGCCACTGATCGCCTGGATCTCACAACTCCGAAAACGCCAGATAAAATGCTCAAATAGGCACTCTTTTTATAAATTAACCACAGATTTGAGCTTTAAACAACTATATTATCGCCTGAAAAAGTCTTTAAACTACGTTTTGTCACACATTAATAGTAGTATTTTTTACAAAAAAGACGTCAAGTGACCGAGACGAGCTGGCTCATATAGAAGCCCCTCCCATGACGCGAATTCGCGTCTGTTGTGTAGTTGTCACACGAGAATTTCACGCGCGAATGAAGCGAGTAAACTCAAAATGTTCAAGCGTCCACCTTCGCGCGATTAGCGTGAATTAGACTTGCAATGGATGGACAAAAATTGAGAATTAAAAAAAAATATATTTACTTAATTTGTGTTCCAAAGATGAACAAAACTCTTATGGTTATGAAATGACATGAGGGTGAGTAAATTATGACAATTTTCATTTTTTGGTGAACTAACCCTTTAAGGAGCAGCCCTCCAGGTATACGTGTCATGTCTGTGTTAATACTTCAACAAAGTAGTAGTTTTCCAAAAGATATTTTTATTTTTATTTAAAGAATTTTCTGGCCTATTTTTGGCAATTTGAAATGTAGTGCTTTGAATGTAGGGAAAACACAATGCCCGGACCGGGCAGGAGGGACTGGACGACAAATCATTCAGATGTCAGAGGACCATGAACTGTAAATAGGCTAAAGAGGACAAATAATTAAATAATAAATTAATTTGTTTTTATCTTGTGCCATCACTTTTTAACATCCTGGCTGTAGACAAATCAGGATATTGATTATAGGCTATTTAATCTATGGCATTACATTTTCGAATATGCCTAGCAATCATTTTCTATGGCTTAATAACGATTGAAATTACGTTGATCCTAAATTCAGTTGAAATTTCAACATTGTTTCAATATTCTTGATAATTGAAATACCATTGAAATTCTGTTGATCTATAGACAGGATTTCAACATCGTTTCAATATTAAAACAGGATGCAAAATGATGTTGAATCAATGACTTAATGTTGATTTAACATAGTTTCAATTTGCAATCTGGGATAATTACAATCTGTCAGAGATGAGTCTACGCCCGCAGATGTCCACAGGAATGGGAACGCCTGTCATTCACACACTTCTACACGTTGTGAGTTCCTTTATTAAATATTTAGGCTAATTTGAATGTTTTTTTGTAGAGCTCTCAGCTCTGCTTGACACATTTTACCATGTTTTAATGTCATTTCTGTGGATTTAGCCACTTCAAAATGTCTGCAGGTTCCATGGGCCTAGTGATACACGGCAAATAATGCTTGCAAAATGTGTTTGCATGTGAACACACTCTTAAAAAGGCTCTATATGGAACTATCTGTTTTGCCAAAACGGCCAGAAATGTCTTAAATGATTGCATAACACTTTTTAAAAAAATCTAGTGACAAAGTATGTTTATGAGCTGTTTAATTCATAAGATTTAATTAAAAGCTGCAGGCTGTAAGTTTTGCCTCTTTGCCGCCATCTCTGTTTGAAACCTGCATTTGCTGTTATTTGTTGAATTACCATCTTTACGTGGGTTGTGCATCGGCTCGGCTCCTCAGCGCGGATGAATCTAATGTTTTGAGGAGTGTGTGTGGCTGTCATTCATCATCGCACTGGTGTGGATATTCACTGTACATCCGATTCAAATTAAATAAGTATGTCAGCCACTTTTGTTCTGACCAACTGAGAAGAAAAAGGATTACAATAAATCGCACTACCAACAGCGATTAAAATCTAACGATCGCTTAGCTCACATCACATCGAACCGTGCAAATTATTATTATTGTTATATTTTGTTCTCAAATTGTTAACGTTAACAACATCAGCATTGCGTGACTACGTGTATTTAGTGTGTATTAGCGTTACCTGTAGATTTCAGTTTCTGTACAGTCTAATCTTTTGCTTTTGACTTCGGCTTGTCACTGATGATTATCGTTTGAAACCTTTCTGGATTACAATCCACCATCAAAATGATACGTTTAAATATAGTTGTGAGCAGCAATTATCGGGGTTCAAGCATTGTAAGGCCTTTAAGGCACATGCGTAAAAAGATATTGTTTTATTTAGCAAGGATGTAACCACTTAGGTGACGCTATAACTGTTAAAAAGCTTTAAAAACATTTATTTCCTGTGGTAAATTGCCTGTATTGGCTTTAAATGGTATTTTCCATCTATGATCTATGGTCCGATCTCCCTAAAAGTTGGCATGCTTCTTTAGAGTCATATGTCGCATGTGCTCGGCTGTTTTCGTGAAGTTCTGAGCTTTCGCTTAGGATTTATAGGCTTTTGAGTATATTGCCACTCCCATTTTCTAAATTACCCTGTTATAGCTACTCAAAAGTTGATCATTATTGATTTAGAGAGTCCAGAGAATTGTACTGCATTGGTTTTACTCAGATTGAGTGAAAAATCGAAGACTAGTTTGCAAAAGTATAGTTTTTTTTACATAATCGCAAATATTTAACGAGCGATTTGATTGACAGGAGTGGCTCATTAAGTATGAGGAGATCTATCAAATGATATGAATATTGTGTGGATGTGGGAATCACCACGTGATTACTGAGACGTAAAACTCATTAGCACCACCTAGTGGCTGATTTCTTTCAAAATTCTTACAGATCTCTAGGGCCACGAGTCGAACGTCCCCCACCGAGTTTCGTTCCGATCGGCCTCCTGTAACCTTGTCTAGGTGCTCAAACTTCATTTGCCAATGGCGGCCATGTTTTTTGAGATACGCCAATGTCATCATAGACAATCATGATGCCTTTGACAAAGACAGTACATGCCAATTTTCAACTGAATCGGACTAGTGGTTGGGTGGTTATAGCTATTTTCATGGTTATTTTCCTGTTATAGCGCCATCAAGTGGCTGATCACCGCAATTGTTTTCACATGGCCTCAGATTGTGCCCATACACACGTGCACCAAGTTTGGTGAAAATATCTGGTTCTGTTCACGAGTTATAGCCATTTTAGTAAAAGTGGCCCCGCCCACATCAAACATTTTGGCTCCCATTAGGGACCGCGAATCGAAATGTCAACTTTTTTGGGGGGATAAATATTGATATTTCTGCACTGGTTTGGTTCCAAGGACTAGGACAAGTTCGCAAAAGTACAGTTAAAAAAAAAAAATCCAAAATACGCCAAAATTAACTAAAAAAAAGTTACAGACTGCAGCTTCAAAATTAAAAATGAATTGACGAACCCCTAAAAGGTTCTATATGAAGTGCCTGATGGAACCCTTCCTTCTAAGAGTGTGTGTTAAAAGTGAAAACAGGATGATGGGAATGTCTTATGTATAAAAACAATAAACAAGGCCTTTCCCCCTCCAGCTACAGTCAAACAACAGCACTGTGACAAAGCACAATCATAATGACAACGTGTCAGAAACCGCTCTGAAAAGAAGCGACCGCCATCGCATTACGAAGGAAGTGCACAATGAATTTCTTTAAAGCATGTGAGAGATTGAAGCCGGCATCTTTTATTGGGCTGTCGTCTGCCAGACGTCCTTTCCCATCACGAGGCCGAGTTTGAGACGTTTCTCCCAGCAGGAGGCCGGAGCGGAAAAGCCATTATGATTTTAAACATGACCCCTCTGGCCATTAGAGCTAATGCAGAACTGAAAACCCCTGACACTGCCAACCCAGATCATAAACCAGACGCCAACACAACAATGCTGACTTCATGGAAAATACAAAAGATATCATGAAATCAAAATGACCAAGTCGCCGTGATATCAAAATGGCCTATTCTTATTGTTTTATTAGAATAACAGCGACATCTCTTCTCTGATGACGAGGGCGGGGCAACCTGTCACTCACATGAGATCCACCAATAGCAAACCACAACCAGCCAATCAATTCCCCACAGGCAAAATCAAGCCCCGCCCTACATTTGTTCTTGTTTGAGAAGCGTTTCACTCGCATATACGGCACATTAGCCTTTAATGCACATTATTTGATGTACAGACTAACATTTGACAATCAGAAAGTGGTTTTGAACTTGTTGTGCGATGTTTTGACTCATAAAGTGTGCTTGCGCTCTTTCTTTTCATGTAAATGCCACTTCATTTTATGTTTTAACTAGTCTAATGCAATGGCATTTTACCGTTGTTCGTAATTTCAGTAACTTTTTTTGAGTGTACGTGATAATTTCTAGGTTTTATCTCAAAATTATAACTTAGTATGTCAATTTTGACCTCATAATTATGATTTAGTACATAATTTGTACTAATGATGTCATGACAACAGTGTGTATTAAAAAAAAATCATACTTTATGTCAGTTTTTTTCTCATAATTATGACTTAGTACACTCACAAAATAATTAAGGCCTTTTTTTATATTTACGAATTTCAATTGTACAGTAAAATTCCATCAAATTGAATTCCAAAATAATTTCAGTCATTTTTTTTTGTGTACATTTTATCTTAAATTTATAATTTAGCATGTAAATTTTGACCTCATAATTATGACTTAGTACATAATTTTTACTTTTTATCTCATGATTTCATGAGCTCGACAGTGTGGATTATTGCCACATATGAAAAATAATCATTTTTCCATCATAATTACACTCACAAACAAATTAAGCCTTTTTTTGAAGATTTATGAATTTCAATCGTACAGTAAAATTCTAACTAATTGAATTAAATAATCCTTTCATATTATGAATTAAGAATTTTAAATGAGTAATAATAAAACATTTTGTATAAATCCTAACAGAACAAAGGAATGGACCATTTCCGTTTATGTGATTCATATTCATAAATGTCAACATATTTGAATTTTCTTTTCATTTATGAATACAAATCCCAAACGAAATGTCCCTCGTTCCATTACAATTTATAGAAAATCTTTTGTTAAGCGCTAGTTTTAGATTTAAAATTCATAATATTAGTAATATGTAATGATTGTTCAATTCAATTTGATGGAATTTTACTGTACAATTAAAATTCATAAATCATTGTACTTTTTATCTTATAATTATGACTTAGTATGACAATTTTGACCTGCATAATTCAAGTCATACATTTACAGTATGTAATTTTTGTTGTATTAAAAAATGTTGTGCAATGTTAAGTGTGCTTGCGCTCTTTCTTTTCAAGTAAATGCCACTTCATTTTACTAATGCAATGACATTTTTCTTTTTCTTCATTTTTTTAATAATGCTGTCCATGAAAAGCCCAAACCATGAGTCAGACAGGCTAATGCTTTCTATCCGAGTCTTATTATGGGATGTGATTTCTGAAATACAAGACGTTCAGCTCATTAATAAAGCCGGAGAACCGCTTGAACCCGCCGCCGTCATTCCTTTTGTGTTGTTCACTTTAAATCTGAAACATCCCAGATGATCAGACTAATGATATCATTGTCATCCATCCCATCATCACAACCTTCTGTTAGGGATTATCCACGTATCCATTTATTTTCTTATGCTAATTGAAAAGACTCTCATATTTCACCCCCCTCTGAACATGCAATTTTCATAACAGAAACTGTCAGTAGCCCTATCTTTATAAAAATGGCTACTAATAATATGTAGTTTTAACCATTTATTGTTTCATTTTGGTCTATGCCCACGTGTGCCACATCTCGCTCATGCCAGTAGGCCTTTGGTTCATTTTGATTTCATGTTGATGAATTAGTTCAACAAATCAGTGTCAGTTTTAAAACACGGATCTGGATCTGGATCTGGATCAGGATCAGGATCTGGATCAGGATCTGGATCAGGATCTGGATCAGGATCTGGATCAGGATCTGGATCATCTTGAGGTGAACATTATCAGGTGTCAGTGAGTTAATGTGCCTATAATAACACACACACACACACACATGGAAAAGCTCCTCCTGTGTGAACGGACACTTCCTAATTAAAACAGGGAAAGGATCTGTAAAAGTGATCCGAAGCCCAACTGGACTTGTTATGCCATCTGAATAATTCCCCCTGAATGATGATTCTGTCGTCATTTAATCACCAAGACATTCAATGGATGATTTATTCATGTCTCTTGTGGCTAAGAAAACAATGCAATATTCTAATAAGCATAAACATATACTGTACACACAAACACTGGGCAAAATAATGTCAATAATGTATGTGCTGAACTGTGTGGTTTATCACCACATAAGAAGAAAATCATGCTTTATGTCAGTTTTTCTTCTTCTTTTCATAATTATGACGTAGTAAAGACTTCAAAAATGAAGCCTTTTGTGAAGATTTACGAATTTCAATTGTACAGTAAAATTCGATCAAATTGATTATTCATACATTTAAATATGAAAACAAATCACAAACTAGATTTATACCAAATGTTAGATTCATAATACTAATAATATGTAATGATTGTGAATTCAGTTTGATGGAATTTTACTGTACAATTGAAATTCGTAAATCTTAAAGAGTTTTTTGTGTGCGCGATGATTTCTACTTTTGTCTCATGATTATAATTTAGTATGTCAATTTTGACCTTTTTTTCTCAATTTGTATTTTTTATCTCACGATTTCATAAGCTTGACAGTGTGGATTATCCCCACATAAGAAGAAAATCATGCTTTATGTCAGTTTTTCCCCTCATAATTATGACTTGGTACAGTCACACACAAAAAATTAAGCCTTTTTGTTTTTTTTACATTTCAATTGTACAGTAAAATTCCATCAAATTGAATTGAACTATCATTATTATTCATATTTTGAATTTTAAATGAGTAAAAAACCTAAAGCTTAATAAAACATTTTGTATAAATCTTAACGGAACAACCATTTCAGTTTATGTGATTCATATTCATAAATTGTTACATATTTTTTTACATTTATGAATTGCAAACTAAATGGTCCATTCCCTTGCTCCATTAAGATTTATACAAAATGTTTGGACTAGTTTTATATTTCAAATTAATGTAAAATTCATAATATGAACAATATGTAAATATTGTTCAATTTAATGTGATGAAATTTTACTGTGCAAATGTGTAAATCTTCAAAACGTGTGTGTGAGAATTGTAGGTAATAATTTTTACCTTTATCTCATAATTACAACTTAGTTTGTCAATTTTGACATCTCATAATTAGGACTTCCATCATAATTAATAAAAAAACATGAAACCTTTTTGGAAGATTTACGAATTTCAATTGTACAGTAAAATTCTATCAAATTGATTATCCATACATTTAAATATGAAAACAAATCACAAACTAGATTTATACCAAATGTTAGATTCATAATACTAATAATATGTAATGATTGTGAATTCAGTTTGATGGAATTTTACTGTACAATTGAAATTCGTAAATCTTAAAGAGTTTTTTGTGTGCGCGATGATTTCTACTTTTGTCTCATGATTATAATTTAGTATGTCAATTTTGACCTTTTTTTCTCAATTTGTATTTTTTATCTCATGATTTCATGAGCTTGACAGTGTGGATTATCCCCACATAAGAAAAAAATCATGCTTTATGTCAGTTTTTCCCCTCATAATTATGACTTGGTACAGTCACACACAAAAAATTAAGCCTTTTTGTTTTTTTTACATTTCAATTGTACAGTAAAATTCCATCAAATTGAATTGAACTATCATTATTATTCATATTTTGAATTTTAAATGAGTAAAAAACCTAAAGCTTAATAAAATATTTTGTATAAATCTTAACGGAACAACCATTTCAGTTTATGTGATTCATATTCATAAATTGTAACATATTTTTTTACATTTATGAATTGCAAACTAAATTCCCTTGCTCCATTAAGATTTATACAAAATGTTTGGACTAGTTTTATATTTCAAATTAATGTAAAATTCATAAAATGAACAAGATGTAAAGATTGTTCAATTTAATGTGATGAAATTTTACTGTACAAATTTGTGAATCTTCAAAACGTGTGTGTGAGAATTGTATGTAATAATTTTTACCTTTATCTCATAATTACAACTTAGTTTGTCAATTTTGACATCTCATAATTAGGACTTCCATCATAATTAATAAAAAAAAATTAAGCATTTTTTAAGATTTACACATTTCAGTTGTACAATAAAATCCATCAAATTGAATTGAACAATCATTATTATTCATATTATGAATTTTAAATGAGTAAAAAACCTAAAGCTTAATAAAACATTTTGTGTAAATCTTAATGGACCAGTTTATGTGATTCATATTCATAAATTGAAATATTTTAAACTAAATGGTCCATTCCCTTGCTCCATTAAGATTTATACAAAATATTTGGACTAGTTTTAAATTTAAAATTAATGTAAAATTCATAATATGTAAAGATTGTTCAATTCAATTTGATGAAATTTTACTGTACAAATGTGTAAATCTTCAAAAAAAAATATATGTGATAATTGTATGCAATAATTTCTACCTTTATCTCATAATTACAACTTAGTTTGTCAATTTTGACATCTCATAATTATGTCTTCCATCATAATTAATATATTTTTCAAAGATTTACGCATTTCAATTAATAGTAAAATTCCACCGAATTGAACTGAATACATATTAAAATCATTTTCTTAAATTGAGTGTGTTATAATTTCTACTCTTATCTCATAATTATAACTTAATATGTACATTTTGAAATTATAATTTATTTTAACTCCATTAAATTGAATATTCATTACACATTTTAATTAAACAATTCAACAATCCTTAATCAACTATTCAATTAAAACGTCTAAGGATTATTGAATTCAATTTGATGAGATTTTTACTATTAATTGAAATGAATTTTTTCAGTGCGTATCATTTTTCTGATGATTTTTGTGGCAGGAATGGCTCTCAATACTTCATATTTTAGAACAACACGAGTGTGAATAAATGATGACAGAATGTTAATTTCCGCTAAACCATAAAGTTAACAACCAAACCAACTCATTCCCAGTCTCTTCTCCTAAATCTGTTTGGACGCTGACATGAAATATTCATATAAACGTAAACAAAAACATACACAAAGTACACATCACGATAGATTGCTTCTCGCAAACAGTGACTCTCTCCTCCTCGAGTCCCTCTGGGCTCATCGACTAAATATTAATGTGGTTTTCCCATCATCCAGTGCAGTTACCCATAATCTCTTCC
>CM042252.1:51972461-52007461 GCA_023566225.1 Romanogobio albipinnatus | reverse complement strand
TTTATTGATTCATTTATTTTTACATTTATTTATTTATTTATTGATTCATTTATTTATTTATTCATTTATTTTTACATTTATTTTTTTATTTATTGATTCATTTATTTTTACTTTTCCGTGTGCAACATGGAAATGAGGAGGGCGTCCTTGTGTAGCTAAATAAAAGTTAAAAATATATTTTTTAACGGGACAAATTCAAAGGTCATCTGATGTAAATGACCAGCTATCTTAAAGGGGCGGTTGATTATGTTCTGATTTGTTTATCTTTAGAGTGTGTGTGATGTCACTGTTTGAGCATAAACAACATCTGCAAAGTTATGACGCTCAAAGCTCAAAGCAAAGGGAGATATTTTCTTTTACAGAAATCTCTTTTTAAGAACTACAACGAGTCAGTGACATCACAACCCTAACATTTACATAAACCCCGCCCCCGGGAACACGTGGAGAAGAGGAAGAGTTGTTGTCGTCCGTCTTTCACATTTATTGATACAGTACCAACACAAACGCTATAGCATGTCATAAAGCAATATGACTTCATCAGTTATAACCGTAATTACACTAAACTATCCCTGTTCTCTCTTCATCAGCAGATATTCTCTGGCTCATCTTACCCCACACCAGCGCGTTATAGATTATCATGACAGAATATGCAGAATATTAACTCATAACTTCATCAACTATCCCTTCAGAAACGTCCTGTCTCATTCTACATGTCATCTCTTCTTCTTCTTGAGTCTCTCCATCATTGTCCGGTTTGAACACAAAGGGCTGAACAGTTTTAGTGTGTGTGTGTGAGGTAATCAGAGCTACTTACATGAGCTCTTGAAGCTCCACTCTCTTCTAGAAAGGGGGCGTGGAGCAGCAGCTCATTTGCATTTAAAGGGACACACACACAAACGGCACGTTTTTGCTCCCCCCTCAAAAAGCGCCATTGTGAACATGCTATAAACTATGATCAGTGGGGTATTTTGAGCTGAAGCTTCACACACACACTCTGGGGACATCACAGACTTATTTTACATCTTGTATAAACGGCGTTATAGGACCCCTTTACGTTGTTTGTTCCAGTTTGGTGACACTTTGCATAGCAGCCGCTCCATGTTTATTAGAGTGTGCTTGTTTATTCAGCATCTTATCTTGTATTTATAGCTCCAATAATGCTGAATGGTGCAAGAAATCCCCCCTGGAGATCTTCTTAAATTTTTTAGCTGTGGGAACACCCGGCATTGAAAGGGATGAACTAAATATCTGTTTGGTGAAATCCTGTGATGACTAAATCTCTTTCTTGCTGTCTTGTCAGGGCTCTCTCACCACTATATGTACCGAAGGAAGCTACACATCATGTGTTTTTGGGGTCATCACGCGTGTAAAAGTTGATAAAACACAGTTCAGGTAAGCCGTTTAATCTTCAGAGAAGACGGGGATGTGTTCTCAATCGCTCTCAATCTTTCTCACATCAGATGTGCCTCTGCATCTCAGGCATAAGCTGGCGATCAATACCAAATGTCTTTTATTTCCCCCTCCCACTTCCCATTTTCTTGCTTGTCAAGGAACTGTATATTTACTCAAGGGCTTCCTGCTTAAATCAAAGAGGCGACTGGATTCCTGCAAGCCTCAGTCCATTAAAATGTAAACGAGTGGACGGTGAAATTACAGCTCTGGTCTTCAGTCTCGCCAGCATCCAAACTAGTCTGTGTCTCCGCTTTACACGCCGCCTATACAATCCCTATCATTAAGGGCTTAATTGAATGGTAACTTCAGCATTTCTGAATGTAATGGATGTACAAGCGTTCGGTACGGTGTGATGCATATCAATGAGAAGCCGCCCTGTGTGTGGAAATATAACACTCATCTGCATTCAAAAAAGTGCCATGGTTTGTTTGGACATGACTTTGTTGTTTGTGATGACTGGAGAAGGACTCTTTAATTAGGGCTGGGTATCGATTCAGATGTTCCAGATCGATTCGATTTTGATTTTCGATTTTCGATTTCGATTCTCGATTCAACTCAATGAATATAGATTTAATACATATACTATATTTATAAAAAAGAACAGTGAACATAAGTTTAAAAGTGGGTAATTAATAAAAAGAAATTAAGCCACAAACCTGTATATTAAACTCTTTTATTTTAGGTACTCTTGGGTACATTAAAACAGAACCCAGCTTTAATTTTCAAATTCATACAATTATGCTAAATAAAAACAATACAATTTTGATGCAAGATGAAAAATGTATGCTGAAAAAAGTCAGAACAGTCGCATTCCTTGATCAAACAGGATCAGGTTATTTCATTTTTAAGATAAAATAATCATAAAATCTTACAAAATTAGCTGTAACATGGATGCTGCAAGCCTATGAACAATGTAGGACAGCTAATACTGGCTTATTGGTGATAGTTCACCCAAAAATAAAAAAAATATGTCATCATTTATGCATGTATTCATCATGTATAATAACTGTTTTCTTCTGCTGAACAAAAAAAAAATTATGAATATGGGGAACCAAACTGTTTTTGTTCTCAAAATGACTTTTTTTTTTTTTGTCAATATTATGGAAGTCAACTTTTGTGTTCAACAGAAGAAAGAAATTCATATGATGAATACATTCTGCATATAGCTTTGTTCTTGTCCACAACCCTATCGTCGTCGTCTTGCTTGCGAAATTTAAAATGCTTCCATACCTCTGACTTTTTATGTGAAGGTGGTGGCATCAACGTCGACAACGCACCTGAAACCGCCATTTTAAGCACTGAATGAATGAATGAATGAATGAATGAATGAATGAATGAATGAATGACAGGTTCGCGGCGCCTCTCGCTCCTTGGTAACATCGCGCAAGGCAAATAAGTGGGTGACATCTAGTGGAGAAGACTAGTAATTAGATTAACGTTAATCTTACCAGAGAATGTCTAATTACGTTCAATGTTTGCGGAAATAAATATGGGAAAAAATCGATTCGTGGCCTTTGAGAATCGATTTTGAATCGACCACGTTATAAAAAACGATTAATCGAAAAATCTATTTTTTTGCCCAGCCCTATCTTTAATGCGAGTTTCTAGAGATTATACTTGTATATAGAGGGGATTTATTTACCACATGACCGTTTGTGCAGGAATACTGCTCGTATTGCATAATAAATAATTATGGAAATTCATAAACGTAAATGTTTAATTGAACAAAAACAGTAAAAATAGTGAAATATTTTTACAATGTATATCATCTGTTCTCTATGTGAATATATAGTGAAGTGTAATTTAGTCCTGTGATCAAAGCTGAATTTATCATCATTACTCCAGTCTTCAGTGTCACATGACCCTTCACAAATAAAAGTTTGTGTTTTCAGGCCACCAAAACGCCATTGTCGTGTAAATGGATGATCAAAACGCGCAAAATCTCTTATGTTTTTAGTTGAAAATGGTGTTGTGTAAAAAAAGGAGTTACCTTTTGCGTCTTCTTGCACTTGAATATTTAAATTGCCAAGGCTTTGTTCACGTTCATGTTCTCACAACATTGCATTGTTAGAATTTATAAAAATATTACAGACTGGTGACTGACACAGATTCATATTAGGGCTGTCACTAATGATTATTCGGACGATTAATCCAGTAATCAGATCTTTTTTGTGGTAATAAAAATAGACCCAAGCAAACAATAGCCATTAAAATGACTTCAAAATACATATTATAACGAGGCAATAATAAAAAAAGCAAAGCAAATAATCTTATGGTTTTATAGAACAACACCGTTAAAATACATAATATAACATGCATTATAAATAATCATCTTATGTACATGTATTATAACAAATGCCTGCAGAGGGCGCTGGTGATTGTTGTTACACTTTACAGCAGATCAAATCCTTGTTCAATATTGGCCAAACATTTAATTAATGATCATTCATTCATTATTCATCATTCATTCAAATGATCACCTAATTTTTTATATTTAGCAACTTCTTTACATTAGAAATACTACAGCTGTATGAGTGTGTGTGTGGACAACAAAACATGCAAACTCAGAGCGAGCGTTTAGACTTTTATTTTTTAATTTTTATTTTTTTTATTATTTATTTAATTGAATCTCAGCCTTTGTGAATTGACAACAGCACTGCTATAGTATGGTTTTAAACGGTTTTAATATATTGGGCGGCCTTAGAAAACGGTCTAATAATGCGGTTCATGGATTCTCATCCGTGGAATGTGCCGGTATTTTGCCGGTTACTCGACACGGGTAAATTGCAATCCAGGATTTTTTCAAATCAATTACTCAAATTTAATCGAGGAATCGTTACAGCCCTAATTCATATACTCACGGTGAGTGTGTGTGTGTGTGTTTGTTCCCGGTCATGAGTGGAAACAGCAGGCGGTGAGTGTGTGTGTGTGTGTGTGTGTTTGTTTCCGGTCATGAGTGGAAACCGCAGGCGGTGTGTGTGTGTGTGTGTGTGTTTGTTCCCGATCATGAGTGGAAACCGCAGGCGGTGAGTGTGTGTTTGTGTTTGTTTCCGGTCATGAGTGGAAACCGCAGGCGGTGTGTGTGTTTGTGTGTGTGTGTGTGTGTTTGTTCCCGGTCATGAGTGGAAACCGCAGGCGGTGTGTGTGTGTGTGTGTGTTTGTTCCCGATCATGAGTGGAAACCGCAGGCGGTGAGTGTGTGTGTGTGTGTGTGTGTGTGTTTGTTTCCGGTCATGAGTGGAAACCGCAGGCGGTGTGTGTGTTTGTGTGTGTGTGTGTGTGTTTGTTCCCGGTCATGAGTGGAAACCGCAGGCGGTGTGTGTGTGTGTGTGTGTTTGTTCCCGATCATGAGTGGAAACCGCAGGCGGTGAGTGTGTGTGTGTGTGTGTGTGTGTGTTTGTTCCCGGTCATGAGTGGAAACCGCAGGCGGTTTGTGTGTTTGTGTGTGTGTGTGTGTGTGTGTGTATGTGTGTTTGTTCCCGGTCATGAGTGGAAACCGCAGGCGGTGTGTGTGTGTGTGTGTGTGTTTGTTCCCGATCATGAGTGGAAACCGCAGGCGGTGAGTGTGTGTGTGTGTGTGTGTGTGTGTGTGTTTGTGTCCGGTCATGAGTGGAAACCGCAGGCGGTGTGCGTGTGTGTGTGTTTGTGTGTGTGTTTGTTCCCGGTCATGAGTGGAAACCGCAGGCGGTGAGTGTGTGTGTGTGTGTGTGTGTTTGTTCCCGGTCATGAGTGGAAACCGCAGGCGGTGAGTGTGTGTGTGAGTGTGTGTGTGTGTGTTTGTTCCCGGTCATGAGTGGAAACCGCAGGCGGTGAGTGTGTGTGTGAGTGTGTGTGTGTGTGTGTTTGTTCCCGGTCATGAGTGGAAACTGCAGGCGGTGTGTGTGTGTTTGTGTGTGTGTGTGTTTGTTTGTTCCCGGTCATGAGTGGAAACCGCAGGCGGTGAGTGTGTGTGTGAGTGTGTGTGTGTGTGTTTGTTCCCGGTCATGAGTGGAAACTGCAGGCGGTGTGTGTGTGTTTGTGTGTGTGTGTGTTTGTTCCCGGTCATGAGTGGAAACCGCAGGCGGTGTGTGTGTGTGTGTGTGTGTGTGTGTGTGTGTGTTTGTGTGTGTGTGTGTGTGTGTGTTTGTGTGTGTGTGTGTGTTTGTGTGTGTGTGTGTTTATTCCCGGTCATGAGTGGAAACCGCAGGCGGTGTGTGTGTGTTTGTTCCCGATCATGAGTGGAAACCGCAGGCGGTGAGTGTGTGTGTGTGTGTGTGTGTGTGTGTTTGTTCCCGGTCATGAGTGGAAACCGCAGGCGGTGAGTGTGTGTGTGAGTGTGTGTGTGTGTGTTTGTTCCCGGTCATGAGTGGAAACTGCAGGCGGTGTGTGTGTGTTTGTGTGTGTGTGTGTTTGTTCCCGGTCATGAGTGGAAACCGCAGGCGGTGTGTGTGTGTGTGTGTGTGTGTGTGTGTGTGTGTTTGTTCCCGGTCATGAGTGGAAACCGCAGGCGGTTTGTGTGTTTGTGTGTGTGTGTGTGTGTTTTTGTGTGTGTGTGTGTTTCCGGTCATGAGTGGAAACCGCAGGCGGTGAGTGTGTGTGTGTGTTTGTTCCCGGTCATGAGTAGGGATGGTTATCGAGAACCGGTTCCAAATTGCCCATAACCGGTGATTCGATAAGATAAGCACATTTCGATTCCGCTCATCGGTTATTGTGTGCACATTTAATTGATTTTTAACCGCTACACACACACACACACACACACACACACACACACACACACACACACACACACACACACACATTGTTTCATTTGCTGCACACACACACACACACAGACACACACGTGCGAATAGTGCGTGATAATGAACGGAGTTCTCTTCCTGGTGTTTTTGCACCGCACGCAAATGGACAAATACACACAAAAATCTCAAAATACTCTCGTAAACACAGTCGTTATGTCGTTGACGGCAGGTTTTCTTGATGTGTTTCTATGATAACGTTAATCAAACAACAAATGACGAGAGAAGTCACTTGCTGTTCTAGACAGAATAACTTTTAACTATATTTGTAATGTATAGCCTATATTTGACATTTGATTAGTTTACGTACTTGAAAATGTTTATTTCAATCATCTTTGTTCAATTGCTAATTTGTTTATTTTTTTGTTTTTGTATTTACTTGTCTTTAATAAAGATTGAAATTTATGTTAGGCCTTTTTTTTGCTGTGGTGTTTTTAAACCAAAGGCAAAAGTTGATAGTGCGGTTTATCGTCAAACCGGTAACCGTTTCATCCCTAGTTTTACTCGTATGTTACCATGTTGTTTTCCGCCCCCCCCCCCCCCCCCCCCCCAGGAAAACAAGGCCAGCCGTTTCCAAGACACTGAAAAGTGACGGTTCTGTTGTATCTAGGACAACGTTTTGATTAATTACCCACGTTGCTGTGTGTTGTGTCTTTTTGTGAAAGTTTAAAATAGGCCCGTAATTAATCAGCAGGGGCTGCGGGACGGATAGAAGGCTGACGCGTGAGAGAAAGGCCAGTGCGGGATCGTCCCAGCGCAGGCGTGGGCATGACAGATGGAGATTACATGGTGAACTTCAGTTCGACGTCGCCGGAAGCTTCCACTTGCCGTCACAGGAATCATCAGTTAGCTTGTATTGACATTTCATTACGCCGAGCAAACGGTCATTACTTCTGACTCGATGAGACCGCAGAGCTCTTTACACCCCGAGCACTTTGTCACGGCTGGAGTTTGGGATGTTCCATTACTCTCTGTGGGATGTACAATTGTTCTTACTTGATGTGGGAAACGACGCCCCATGTGGTGTTTATACACAAACTCAATCGATCAATTGATGTTTCGTACCTCTAAAGCCTGTTCACACCGACAGCAGTTTTATCTGGAGGTCGTCTAGTCACCGTAGTGGGGATTTCTACCCCTAACCAGGGTGGCCGCGGGTCCTTAAAAAGTCTTAAAGCTGCCCTATGTAACATTTTTTCAGTAAAATATCCAAACACCACTAGGCCAGTGTTATATATTTTGTTTAGTACTTACAATATCCCAAATGTCTCCAACGATTTGTAAATCGTGAGATGCTATTTTACCCGAGGAACCGGGACGTGTGAGGGCGTGGCCTGTCGATGACATCATATCTTGCGGTTTTATTCTGTAGAAGCGCTTTACTCTCACTGCAGTGTGAACAAGTGTCATAGCAGCCGGCGAGAGAACGCACAGAGTAACGTCATCCCATCATCAACACACTCAGATGTGTATATATTATATATATTTCAGGGCTCATTGCTAAGGATTTTTTCCAGGGGTTAAAATTTTTAACTTGCCATGCCAGAATTTTCACTGGCCCCACCACAAAAAAACGGATAAATAAAATAAAATATGCCTAGTTTTGTTTTTGAGCCATGTAAGCTTAGTAAATAAGGTTATGACTCTAAAAACGAATATACGTGTGCCGCGCTTGCCACGCTTGCTGCTTCCTTTGTGTGTGTGAGAGAGAGAGAGTTGGCCTGCTCCTCCCTCGTGCAGTATAATTGGTTGACACCGCGTGATTGACAGGAACAGACGAACGAATCTGATCAGACAGTTGAAACAAATGTGGTCTAACAGTGCTCGTCAATGTCAAAATGATTGAGATGGCCAATCAAATCAAAGTAGGCGGGGTTTACGTTCTCTTTTGGCTCGTGCACACTGCACAGTCTTCACACACAGACGAGCGCGTAAATCTATCGCTTAATGCGTTGCTGAGAGAGACTCTATTCTTTCCGGACAAAATGCAAAGTGTCCATGGTCTTATTATACAATCATTGATGAGCATCTTTGATTTTAATGAAGAAAAACTACATGATCGCGGATTAGAACCCGAAACCTTTGACACGGTTGACAAAAATTCTACCACCAGACCACAGGAGAATCCGTAAGTCTTTCTCAGATCTATGTATTTATTCACTCACTCATGCGAAGAATATCGGGACTAATAATATATTTGACGCAAATTAATGCAAATATTGTTTACAAATAGTCCCAAAAAGATTATTTCCCAACTAGAATTAGACCTAGAATTTCGCTCACTGTCCTGTTTGACCTGTTACGACCTTGCTGTGAATTAGTCTATTATTTAAAATAAAATTAAAATCATTATTTCATATTACATGATTTAATTTCTATAGGCTATATTTAGTTCAAATTCAGAGGAACAGAAGACACATTCATGTTGAAGAACTGTTAATAATAAAGATTGAGAAGATTGGATCAGTTGTGCTACTTATTTTTGCAATACTTGAAACACTTTTTCTGTGGAATACTTGATGCGGCCCAGCCTGACCCAGAGTCTGCCTCCAGCGGCCCCCAGGTAAAATGAGTTTGAGACCCCTGCTTTAAAGTGTCAGAGACGCAGAAATGGCCGTTTGCAGACACTGTTCTGCTGAATTGTCTAAGCGCCCTCAAATGCAAGCAAGAGCACCCTCAGTTGATACTGTAATAATATATTGGCAAATGCTTCAGTGCATATTTGTGTCTGTAGAACGTCAAATGTGTCCGTTTACAACGTGTTTCTGCAGCAGGGACAGTTGTTGATCTCTTGTACGCAATGGCCAATGTGTTTAAAGTTAGTCAGACTCCACTCACTGCTCAAACCGCCAGAAGCCAGAACAAAACCTCTCATGAACGAACAAACAACATTTGATTATGATACCTGTAGCCATATTAATAGGCCTAAGATAAGATGAGATAAGATGGCCAAATAAAAATATTTTTATTAAACTTTTTTTTTTTAACCTCTTAACTGTCACCGTCCCACAGGTGGGACGCCTGGTGCTCTTTTTTTTGATCTCCTTTTTTTCGTATCATATATTTAAGTAATTATCATAAATTAGGTATCATTTGAAAGCTTACAAACTCAAAATTCATCCTGTGAAAACCGTTTTGAAATCGGACATTGTGTTACCATGGAAACGTTACTCTAAATTATTCTAGCGGGCTCCTCCCCTAGTGGGCGGTGTCATGTTTCATATTACAACAATTATTTTAACTACTTTATATTCAAAATCTTTTCCAATCTTGACAAAACACATATTGTCGGAAAGGTCTGCGTCTCAAGGGTCCATATTTGGTGACTGTTTTGTGATGGAAGTGATATTTGGACAGAAATTTAAAGAAAATGCATCAAAAAAAACAATCAATGGAATTTGAATGACACCCGGTGGCTATTTTTGGTACAGCACCCTAAACAACATCTCATGGGGACTTCAATTTTTGTGATATCAAATTCAAATTTGGAACACAAATTGGTTAGACATATGGCTTTGATTTTATAGTAATTTTAGAGTAAATTCTTTTTTGTAAAATATATATTTTATATGAAATAAAAAATATTTAGTACAGTATTTTTCATTTACAGTACATTTAAACTTCCATAACTCTTTCATACTTTAAATATTTTGAATTGCTTTCACTTCAGCAATAATCAGCAGAGTGTCGTCTTTAAAACGAGACCAAACTTTGGTCTATATTCCCAAGCATTCTTGAAAGTTTGGATAGTGCATTTTCATGTGTATTCTCAAAAAGGGGGGCGACAGTTAAAGGGTTAAAGTTATATTGTGCTTTGTTTATATAATGTCTGCTGGAATGCTAAAAATGTTCAGTGATAAATAAATATTTTTAAATTGTAGTTTTGTCATTTATTTTAAAAGAAAGACAAAATAGTAAAAAAAAAACACACATTTATGCAATGGTGAAAAAATGGGCTTCGGCCAAGACCTTCAAAAAATGTTTTTAAGACCGGTCTCGAGTACCACAACACTACCCTGTAGTATAATAATGTTTTAATATGGTTTTCTTGCCACTGTAAATGAACATTTCCCGAGGAGAGTGTTCTGAATATAAATGGCCGCAGTGCATTAAGCATCATGAACAGGATTATTAATGCACGAATCAAACTCGCTTAAAATTCTGCCAATTTCTCACATGCATTTTTTTTCTTTGCATGAGAGCGATAATGACAGCTGTGAAATCTTGCCTTCACTCCACAGCATCTCACAGGAGATTATTATTATTATATCACACTTCATATTCAGCAGTATTATTATTGGCTTGACTGCACTGATACCATTGCATGAGAACTGAGCTCATGATGATTTATGCATCATGAATCATTATTTTCCTGTTTATCCATGTGAAGCTGCTTTGAAACGATCTGTATAAAGTGCTACAGGAGTAAAGGTGACTGCTACTTCGGTTGCTTCTAGATCATTTGCATATTAAAATTGTCTGCACTTTGTTGTAGGGATTTCACGGTAGCAAAATTCCAGTAGTCGGTACCAATACCATAAACATTTTACGGTACTCTGTACCAATTTCGGTACCACAGCAAAATGTTTTTTTTTATTTATTTAACTATTTTAATTTATTTAACTATTTAAAAAAAAAAATTCAATGTACTAAGTTTATTATTTATGATGATAATCAGTATAAGCAGGGTTCTAAATTAACACCCGCCAACCTGCCAAATGCGGGTTAAATTTCATTTTGGCGAGTGTTAATAAAAACTTACTAGCCAGTTTGGCCGTTGATGCATGAGGCATTACGCATGATACAACATAAGGCTCTGTTCTCGGTCATTTATCCCCCTGGCAGCACTTCGTTTCCCATGTCCGCAGGGCCGGCCCGTGGCATAGGCGGAATAGGCAAATGCTAGGGGTGCCACTCATCTATAGGGGCACCAAAATGTATTACTGATACTATTTTATTCATATTAATTTGAAATATTACCAAATAAAGCGCAAAAAAACTTAACTAAGTCCCCGCATCTTCCCGGTCCGCCTCATCAATCTCCCCCGCCGAGCTCGAAGTGCGTCAGAAATATAACGCGTGATCAGTTTAGCGTTGGGGATTTGTTGTGTCGCGCCGCCTCTCTATCTGATATAGACAGGATTGCTTTCATTCTTTAGGGTGCTTGGCCGCTCGCTCCAGGTGTAGACACGGGGAAAGTTGCCTGATCATTTATGACAGATTGCCGAATTGTAGTGTCATAAAAAACAGAAGCTCTGATGCAGGCAAGAGAAGGGAAACACTGCAAAAATGCTCTTCTTATTTAGTATTTTTGTTTTGTTTCTGGTCTAAATATAAAAAAAACTCTTAAGTCAAGATGCATTTACTAGATAAGTAAAATTATATTTTGTCTTAAAACAAGCTAAATTATCTGCCAATGGGGTGAGAAAAATAATTTTGGTTCTGATTGAAAGCTTGTTTCTTGTTTCTATCCCAAACAGAAATAAGATAATTCTTCTCACCCCATTTGGCAGATAATTTTGCTTGTTTTAAGACTAAATATAATTTTACTTATCTAGTAAATGATAAGTTTAACTCACTTAAACTTATCACTTCATTTGGATTTTTTTCCCCCAGAAAAAAATATAATGTCATTTTACTAGTAAATGCATCTTGATTTAAGAATTTTTTGATATTTGGACTGGAAACAAGGAAAAAAATACTAAATAAGAAGAGCATTGTTTGCAGTGTAAAGACAGAGGTAAAGTGCTGTAATGAATGAACAGTTTATCTAAATGCATAGTAGTAAAATACTAATGTTCGCTAATTAATTCCAGTTTTATAGATGCAAGCAGCCGTTCTGGGTTCTCCAGAGGCCACAGATAGTGTGGTTTTATAAAAATAAAAATAATCATGTAATATCACTTTTTTAATAGCCTAATGTTTTTACTCTACAGTTGTGCAGTTTTAAGGGGACATATGGACATTTTAAAATGTATTTGCCCAAATTAGTAATGATATTTATATACAGGTTTATTTAAAATAGCAACATTTTATGTAAATTTCACATTAAATATCTAAATTTCTCAGTTTAATTCATGGTGAAAACATGAATGTGCATATTAGTGGAAGTTTGCAGCCATCTACTGGAAAACAAACACTTTTGCTAGTTCTCAATAGTTTGTGCATGAATGCAGATGCACTCTTGCTATTTGTGTTTAGGCTGTAATGTGGCGTAGGTGCTATTTTTGTATAGTTTAACTATCATCAGCCTTTAAATGTTTTTTAATAATAATAATGTCATGAACATAATGATGGGGTAGAATGGACTGGACATCATATAAAACAATAAAAATTAAAAAAACATCAATGCATTACAAAAATAAAACAGTAGCAGTGTTTCCACAACTGAGACTGATAACATGTAGTGCTAAACCTTCATACAAGGGCACCAAGTAAAATCTTGCCTAGGGCAGCAAATTGGTCAGGGCCGGCCCTGCATGTAGCTACACTGTGCCGTAATGCTAGACTCAAATTTCAACCCATTTGTGACAACCCACAACCCAGTTGCGCTGCTGATCTCTGCGCAGGACGCGGGAAGTTGAATCAAGCATCACTGGTAGAAAGGGAGGAGACTCAGCTGGTAAATAATTAACGCAGCATTAGTTCTTTCTGTCATCCTCTGGCTAGCGTCACATTATATAAATCACGCTTTTATTCATGCAAATGCTTTTAAACCATTGAAGATCTGCCTGTGACACACACACAACGCACAGAAAGTTTGCGCCAGATTCGAGTTCTCTTTCGCGCTCGAACAAACAATAACACACACAATTATGCCAAAATGCCAGTTTTGTTGAGTATCCTCATAAGAGCCTTAAAAGAGTTAAATAACGTCTTAAAATAACTTAAAGAGGTGTGAGAAAATGAGACACGTGAGAGACCCGCTTCGTGTGCGACAGCGAAAGATCTTAAAGTGACAGTAACCACTTATAATGACAATGTAAAGAACCAAAGCAATTACTCAGTAAATACGCACTGCTCTTGACTAAATAACTTTTATAGCTTTAACACGGATTACTATATATCATTTATATTTTATGCAGTGGAAACTAACTTTTCAGTTTCTGTGGCTATATTTCCTAGGTTGGAAGGGCACAGGTAGCCTTCATATGAAATGTATTATGGGTTTATGAGAGGATTGTTGTTAAAATCACTTGAAATTAAAGTTGTTGTATTTTTTTAAGCTTAATACATTTTAGTGTTATTTCATAGAGACATCAGTGATACTGGCCTTCATAAATTCATAAAAGAAGCCATTCAACAAAAATTGTATGCATTTTACTTTATATGTGTTTTCATGCCAACAAAATTAATAAAATGATCAAATCCATTCAGTGGCACTCATAATTTCTCTTATTTTCACCGGAAAAAAAATGGCTAGTGGAAATTCTGATTGGCTGGTAACTTTAGAAAGTTAACAGCCACAATGGCTGGTGATCAAAAAAGTTAATTTAGAAAGTATAAGTACATAAACATTTAAAGGCTGGATGCTGTCACCGTCCCACAGGTGGGACACCTGGTGCTCTTTTTTTGATCACCTTTTTTTCGTATCATATATTTAAGTAATTATCATAAATTAGGTATCATTCGAAAGCTTACAAACTCAAAATTCATCCTGTGGAAACCGTTTTGAAATTGGACGTTGCGTTACCATGGAAATGGTACTTTAAATTCTTTTAGCAGGCTCCTCCCCCTAGTGGGCGGTGTCATGTTTCATATTAGAACATTTATTTTATAATCAAAATCTTTTCTAATCTTGACAAAACACATATTGTCGGAAAGGTCTGAGTCTCAAGGGTCCATATTTGGTGACTGTTTTGTGATGGAAGTGACATTTGGACAGAAAATTACAGGAAAATGCATCAAAAAAACTATCATTGGAATTTCAATGACACCCGGTGGCTGTTTTTGGTACAGCACCTAAACTAAATCTCATGGGAACTTCAATTTTGGAACACAACTTGGTTAGACATATGGCTTTGATTTTATTGTAATTTTAGATTAAAACATTTTTGTAAAATATATATTTTATATAAAATAAAAAATGTTTAGTGCAGTATTTTTTATTTACAGTAAATTTAAACTTCTATAACTTTTTCATACTTTCATATTTTGAATTGCTTTCACTTTAGAAAGAATTTAGCTCCATAACGGATTGAGAAAAGTGCGCGCATTAGTTGGGTTAGAAAAATAATGAAATTATAGTTTTTTTTTAAGTAGAAAATAATATTTATGTAAAGAGATATATATTAAAATAAAAAGTGCTTAAAGGAACACAACTCTTCTTAAGTGGAAGGAAGCTTTTTCCCTCACGTGGGATATAGAAAGCACATTAGTTGGGTTAGTAAAATAACGAAATTATAGAGTTTATATCGAGTCTATAAAACACGAAAGAACAACAAATATATCACAAAAGTACATTTCGTTTTGTATAAATTGTATCTTAATTTTAATATATGTTTTATCAACCAAATTGCCCGGATTTAATAAATAACAATGACATGAGGTGGAGGCGGAGCGTGAACAGCGGCTTAAATGAACAACTAGAAAAGGAAAAAAACTTTAGTCAGGGGCAGCCCTTACTATTTATTTCAGACGGGCCTATATTTGATCCAGCAGGTCACAGAGGGAGTTCTGGGTTGAGCGGCGGTGCTGAGCGGAAAGAGCTTCAGAAATGAGCGGATCTCCAGAAAGGCTCTTGATCTCCACTGGAGGAAATATTACCGCTCTTTCAACGCACACACCGCAACAGTCACAATATGACCTCATGAATGTTTTAAAAACACAATTCAACTTATAAATAATACTTTTTAATGGGCCACTTAAAAAGTTTATTACAAATAAATTATTAAATTCTAAAACTGAATAAAATGAACAAAAAATTGCATTGCATTTGCAATCCTTTGAAACCCCCCCACTCCCCGCTCCCCTGATGATATCTGTCCTCTGGAGCGCTATCGCTTTTCCTTTAAAACGCTTTATTTAAAACAATTATTTTTTTCAAATAGATGGAATTTGAAATACAGGCCTGCCCCTAATAAAAGCCTGCTTCAAATAAAAATGAACTTTAAGGCAATGATTTGATCTGGAAGGAGTCTCTACCTGTTAGTCTTGATGATGGGTGTAGGCAGCACACAAGTGAGTCTCCATCCGAATGAAGCCAGCGACTGCAGCAAGGGAATATAGTCCGTCTTCACCTGTAAACCCTGAAAAGACAAAAACAAGGTTGTGTAAAAATGCTACAAAGTCACACTTAAGTAGCAGATTTTATTTGAGACATGCCTCGTACATCTTTAAGTCTTTATGAAGAGGTTTTATGTTGTGACTCTCTTTAGATACTCCCTCTTTTGAAGGGATGCACCGATATGAACATTTTGGTCGATAACCGATATTTGAAAACCGATATATTGGCCGATTAAATCTAAATCCAAATTTTTATATAATTTTTGAGAGCCTGATTACAAAAACAAAAGTCTCACCATTAAAAGCCATATCCCATAATGTTCTCATGTAGTCTGTATGACAGACTTTAACCGTAATTTCATTTTTTGAAGTGATTTCAATCATATTTCAAGCAATTCAAACCCATCATGGTGGACCGTGCATATCTGAAGGAAATAATCCACTGTTTATCTGCTTTAATATATCGGGCCGATAACATTAGAAATGAACATATATCGGCTGATACCGATACTGTGGCCGATATATGTCGTGTATCCCTACACTTTAGTTCTTGTTATTTGTGTGGGCTTTTGCTCAGATATTTTCAGAGCAGCATGCTGTGAATAATTAGCATATTTACATATTTTAAAAGGTTGACAAACAAACACACAACGCTATTAAAAAAACTGCTTGTCAATCTTTGAAAATTTCATACTAAAGGATGTTTATGGATAAATGTTGGATAATTTAAATGATAATTTATGTAGATGTATATACAGAGCTCCAGATTGCGCCCAATTGGTTGCATTTTGAGATCTTTTTTCCTCCCGGTGTGTAAGGTTGGGTACCGAACTCTGTACTTTTAAGGGCACCGACCAAATTACGTCGGTTCTACAGAGCGCACACACACACACACACACACACACACACACACACACACACACACACACACACACACACACACACACACACACACACACACACACACACACACACACACACACACACTCTCTCTCTCTCTATATTGCGCGTGACGGTCGCGTTTCCATCTCATGAAGACATGAACGCATGAACTTCATCTCCAGAGTCACTTCATGACCTCTCTCTCTCACACACACACACACACACACACACACACACACACACACACACACACACACACACACACACTCTCTCTCTGAATTGCGCGTGACTGTCGTGTTTCCATCTCATGAAGACATGAACGCATGAACTTCATCTCCAGAGCCGCTCTGAGAGTCACTGCATGACCTCTCTCTCTCTCACACACACACACACACACACACACACACACACACACACACACACACACACACACACACACACACACACACACACACACACACACACACACACACACACACACACACACACACACACACAGAGAGAGTCACTTCATGAGCATTTTACAGATTCATTTATTACATAATTTATTATTAAGTAATAAACCCAATTTTTCTTCCATGTTTAACGCTCAGTTGTGCTGCACAATTTTTGATAAAAAAGTTAGTTTAATTAAATTAAAAGATCAATTTAATTAATGTTTTATGTCTTCATTTGATTACCAGAAAATACACAACACAGAATGTGTGGGAAATCTTTGCATGGAAATTAAATTACAATTAATCTTTGCATTACAAATAATATGGTTGTTTTAATGAACTCAGTTAATTAAGTAGCTAGTAGCCTTCTATTTACAGGTAAATATTACAGTAAGCAAACATCAATGGCAGACCCAGGCATAATGTCAATAACACTTGTATAAATGACTTGCAGTTTCTGCAGTTATTGAGGGAAACATCCTTAAAGTACCGGAAAAAATGTCATTACGCCCCCATGCCACGCTACACTGTCCGACGTCCAATCATAGCGCGACTTTCGTGGGTCTGTTAAAATCAATGGGCTCAGGCAACCGCTGTAACTTTACCTGCGGGTGTCGCTGTTGGACAGTGTTCATTTATAAAAAACAGTGATTTTTATACTTTTGAATGTAATTTATATATATATATATAATTTTGACTAATTTAGATATTTGGATTGGAAAAAAGTATTTTTTGTAGTGTGGTTTTACTTGTGGTGATCTAAATGGAGCACTTATTTAATTTAAATAAGAATAGAGTTCTAACTCAGTAATATTTAAATTTCACCCATTAAAACTTTTTGGTTGATGAAAGTTTTACAGATATTGTTAAATATCTATATATTTCCTGTGTCCTATTTCAAGCTACTCTACTGTCAGCTCAAGCTTTTGTCAAATCGGTCATGTTTCCAAGAAACAAAACATGTAATTTATTTATATATATATATATATATATATATATATATATATATATATATATATATATATATATATATATATATATATATATATATATATATATATATATATATATATATAATATAAATAAATTACATGTTTTGCTTTTGTTTCTTGGAAACATGACCGAAATTGAATCTGGCCCCCTTTAAAAAAAAGTTTGGACACCCCTACCCTACATAAAACACAAAACCTGATGGATAGATGCGCTTTTATGATAGACAGATGCGCTTTTATGGTGGATAAATGCACTTATGATGGATGGATGCACTTTTATGATGGATGCACTTTTATGATGGATAGATGCGCTTTTATGATGGAAGGACACACTTATGATGGATAGATGCACTTTTATGATGGATAGATGCACTTTTATGATGGATAGATGCACTTATGATGGATGGATGCACTTTTATGATGGATAGATGCACTTTTATGATGGAAGGACACACTTATGATGGATAGATGCACTTTTATGATGGATAGATGCACTTTTATGATGGATAGATGCACTTATGATGGATGGATGCACTTTTATGATGGATAGATGCACTTTTATGATGGACAGATGCACTTTTATGATGGATAGATGCGCTTTTATGATGGAAGGACACACATACGATGGATAGAAGCACTTTTATGATGGATAGATGCGCTTTTATGATGGATAGATGCACTTTTATAATGGATAGATGCACTTTAAGGATGAATAGATGCACTTTTATAATGGATAGATGCACTTTTATAATGGATAGACGCACTTTAAGGATGAATAGATGCACTTTTATAATGGATGGATGCACTTTTATGATGGATAGACGCACTTTTATGATAGACAGATGCGGTTTTATGATGGATAGATGCACTTTTATGATGGATAGATGCGCTTTTATGATGGATAGATGCACTTTTATGATGGATAGATGCACTTTTATGATGGACAGATGCACTTTTATGATGGATGGATGCACTTTTATGATGGATGGATGCACTTTTATGATGGATGGATGCACTTATGATGGATAGATGCACTTTTTGGACACCCCTACCCTACATAAAACACAAAGCCTTTTTTTTTTTTTTACCTCTTACCTGTTAGAATTAGTTTTCATGCAGATGCAAAGATACTTAATAGTGTCTAGAAATGAGCATGAAAAGTAAAGTATATATATAAAAAAGTGTCCTGACCTCTGAGAATATTTTCAATCCACGCAATTTTCTCACCTTTTTTACCCCTCACCCGTTTGCATCCCTGAAAACTAAATGTTTAAAGGTGTAGGAAAACTAACATTGTGGCAAACAACATTTTCCCTATTAAAATAATTTTTTGTATATGCATATCAGTTCAAGCTCAGTGCATTACTGTCAACCCCCCCCCAAAAACCCCCCAAACAAACATGTAATATTAGCAACTGCACTCACATGTTAGTCAGGAGTCAATAATGTGTCATATACTGAGGATGTGGATTTATAATGGAAACCAGTTACCCTTTAATTTACAATGGGTACAATGAAGAAATGTAATTTTAATAGATTAGCCTATAGAACGATAAGAGACCAGAAGTTGACTTGATTTGGACATCCGGTCTGATTTCTGATCCGCTAATATAACAGATATTGCAATACATCCTTTATTGCAAGGAGGTCATGAATGCATGTAAGTGTAATTCAGAGAGAAGTGTTAATCAAACAGTGTTGTTTTGAGCAGTTAGGGGTTGTACTGCGGTTTCAAAGGGAAAGGAGCGCACAGGAAGCCAGTGCGGTTTAACGGCACCTGTCCTCAAAAAGAAACCCTGTCGCGTGTCAGCCATGCGCACACACACTCATAACGATAACACAAGACAGCGCTACGTGACAATGCTCCACTTGCAATAATAAGCCACAGGTTCTGCCTCAGCCTTGCATGAATACACGGCGATTATACGTGAGTCACTCTGGAAAGTTCAGAATGGAAAACAACATGATGACTTTTGAGAGGCTAAACACTGACGCTTTTAACTGTTGGTCAGGAAATTAACATTTAAAAAACTCACAATGCATTGTGGGAATGCCTTCAGTGTACAGAATACACGTGATGCTGCATTAAAGGGATAGTTCACCTGGAAATGAAAATTAGCCCATGATTTACTTGCCCTCAAGCCATCCTGTATATGACATTCTTCTTTCAGACGAATACAATCAGAGTTATATTAATAATATCCTGACTCTTCCCAGCTTTGTAATGGCAGTGAATGGCATGTTTCTGTGATGGATAGATGCGCTTTTATGATGGATAGATGCACTTTTATGATGGATAGACGCACTTTTATGATGGATAGATGCACTTTTATGATGGATAGACACACTTTTATGATGGATAGACGCACTTTTATGATGGACAGATGCACTTTTATGATGGATAGATGCACTTTTATGATGGATAGACACACTTTTATGATGGATAGACGCACTTTTATGATGGACAGATGCACTTTTATGATGGATAGACGCACTTTTATGATGGACAGATGCACTTTTATGATGGATAGACACACTTTTATGATGGATAGACACACTTTTATGATGGATAGACACACTTTTATGATGGATAGACGCACTTTTATGATGGACAGATGCACTTTTATGATGGATAGACGCACTTTTATGATGGACAGATGCACTTTTATGATGGATAGACACACTTTTATGATGGATAGACGCACTTTTATGATGGATGGATGCACTTTTATGATGGATAGATGCACTTTTATGATGGACAGATGCACTTTTATGATGGATAGATGCACTTATATGATGAATAGATGCACTTTTATGATGGATGGATGCACTTTTATGATGGATGGATGCACTTTTATGATGGATGGATGCACTTTTATGATGGATGGATGCACTTTTATGATGGACAGATGCACTTTTATGATGGATAGATGCGCTTTTATGATGGAAGGACGCACTTTTATGATGGATAGATGCACTTTTATGATGGATAGATGCACTTTTATGATGGACAGATGCACTTTTATGATGGACAGATGTACTTTTATGATAGATAGATGCACTTTTATGATGGATAGATGCACTTTTATGATGGAAGGATGCACTTTTATGATGAATAGATGCACTTTTATGATGGATAGGTGCACTTTTATGATGGATAGATGCACTTTTATGATGGATAGATGCACTTTTATAATGGGTGGATGCACTTTTATGATGGATAGGTGCACTTTTATGCACTTTTGATGGACGGATGCACTTTTATGATGGATAGATGCACTTTTATGATGGATAGGTGCACTTTTATGATGGATAGGTGCACTTTTATGCACTTTTATGATGGACGGATGCACTTTTATAATGGATGGATGCACTTTTATGATGGATAGGTGCACTTTTATGATGGATGGATGCACTTTTATGATGGACGGATGCACTTTTATAATGGACAGATGCACTTTTATGATGGATAGATGCACTTTTATGATGGATGGATGCACTTTTATGGACTTCAAAACAGAAACAGCCATTACAAAGCTAGGAAGAGCCAGGATATTATTAATATAACTCCGACTGTGTTCGTCTGAAAGAAGAATGTCATACACACCTCGGATGACTTGAGGGCGAGTAAATCATGGGATAATTTTTTATTTTTTGGTGACCTATCCCTTTAAAATCACCTTTCAGCCGACAGAAACTGCCCACATAGTCTTTGGGACGGAGCCAGACTCTTAGTTAGTCTGTTGTGGAGGTTGTGTTTCAACACCCTTCCTAGTTGTGAAGCCCTTTTGCCCAGATTGGATGAGATTATTGTGGGTCGAGCGTTGAGCGGCCCGGGTTTCTGTTGAAATGGTTTTTTGGGTGTTTGCATTGGCCAAAGCCGCGGCGGCATCCTTTGGGGAATCCAGATATGTGAGAAGAGGTTTTTGTTGGAAGACGTCCCAGTAGTGGACCCTGTAAACGGCTCCGTGGACTTAAACGTGGAGGAGAATTGAGAAAACACGGTCTGTTTAATGGCTTTCCGTTGCTGCGAGAGTGTGTGAACATCTGTATGATGTTGAAGTGCTACACTCTTTCAACACGGAGGTCAGTGAAGTAGAGCAGAACCAGACTCCTCAGCAGAAAGAGTCCTGAAGTCAACATGCTTTCGTGATGCGGTGCATTTCAGACGAAGGATGATTAATGAGGACAAACGTGTCGGCTGATTATATCCATCAGTACTTGATTGGATTGTTTGAGGGGAGGAGTTAGAGGACAAGCGGGGATGATGTCATCCAGCAACTTTTTAATGAAAGATTACAAAGACGTTTCTTTAATAATGGTCAGGAATCATTCACAATAACACCAGGAGGGTATTTTAGGCACTTAGACAGGGTCAGTTGATTTTATTCTTTTAATTTAATTTGTTGGTAGACTTTGTGAAAGTGTAAATATTGCAGTGTTTATAAAGCAACACTGACTCGACTTGTGGTGTGGATGTAGGCGGGACTGTTTGTTGAAGATCTGACCATTCAAAAGAAGACGCGGGGAGTGTTTGGGAAACATGTTTGGTGTTGGGAACGGTGCCGAAATGATTGTGCAGAAATTTGGTGCATCTTTAATGCTGAGACTGCGCGTCCCCATTCACGTATTTGTGCAATATTCTATGCGTTTTGAAATATAAGGAGTAGGGCTGCGCAATATATCGGAATTATCAAAATATCGCAAATGTACATATTAGTGTTGTCATGATACTGGAATTTATAACTTCGATACGATACCTAAAAAGTATCGATATTCAGTACCATTTTCAATACCAAACGCTACATATACTGTCAAATAGATATTTTTTATTTAGTTTTTTGTCCGTCTATTGAAAGTCTAGGAAATTAAAAATTTCTTCTGAAGAGATCACTTTATATGATAAAGCTTTTAAGCTTTTTCTCATATATAAACATTGATCAATTACCATTACAATTATCTCACAAATATTTGCTAAAAAATTTTGTTGCAATAGCTTACATAAAGCACAAGGAAGCTTGATTTCAAATTGAATTTAAAAAGACGAGTAAACAGTAATAAAATAAGAACAAATAAACAAATTACAAACAATAGCACAAATAAATACAATATAATAAAGATACAAATTCAATAGGCTGCTTTATTTTTTCAGGTACGTCTAACAGTATTCAGGTAAGAAACTGAATTTAAAAACAAAGCAAAGAAATCAAATTTAAAATAACATTGGATAATCTTCATTATAAAAAATGAAATACAGATGAATCCATTAGAGTTACACGAGTTAATCAGTCGAGCAGGAAGTGATCGTTTGTCTTTTTGTAGTGTGAATAATAAATAACTGCTGTCCCTTTAAGACCCGCCGCACGCATGGATCCCAAACACTGTTCCTGCTACACATTCTTCCTGAACTGTTTACGACTGTGTTTATGTTAATACTCACCAAGATGGGCATTGAGACATTTTTTGAGTGTATTTGACCATTAATAAGCTGGAAGAAGGGGCTCAATTTTGCCCTTGTATGTCAGAGGCGGCTTTATTACGGTGTGTGTGTGTGTGTGCGCTTCAGATGCGAGCAGGAAATCTGCGGAAGGCTTGAAGAAATCAAAACCAACACTAACACGCAGTCATGAGGAAAAATCCAGCAGAACACGCGTTCGCCGTGTTCAGAGGGTTAACCGGACTGAATGAGAGGAGGGTGCGGGTCACTCGCTGGCATAGCGATACTGTAGAAAAGGAGTATCGTATCGTTTCAGATATTTCCATATCGATACATATCGAAATATCGATATTTTTGACAACACTAGTACATATCGCAATTAGACGCAAATGTGCCGGTAAACGGTAATACGATATACCGCAATAATGAACATGCACAATATTGTTATCGTGGGCACTTCAAAATACCGTGAATAATTATTTATTACGAATTAATCAGATTTTAGAATGCATTTTAAGAATACTTTACCCATCAACCGTCAAAGAGGAACACGCACTGATGTAAACAGACCGTGCATGAGCCGAGCACATGGCGGAACAAGTGAAGCGCTGAAGTGCACATTCACTCTCTGACAGCAGAGGGCGCTGACCGAACAGCAGAAATGCAGCCGTTTCCCCATAACCTAATACTTAAAGACTTAAGGCTATTCATTTTCAAACTTAAACATTCTATTTTAATCTGGACTAAATGACATGCCCTAGATATTGTTTGAATATGTTCTGACTGTTGTTCCATCACACACTTTACAATAATCCTCCATTATTTAACATTAGTTAATTCATTAACAAAATGAAAAATACTTCTAAAGCATGTATTAATCTCAGTTAAATGTACATTTCAGCATTTAATAACACATTATTAAAATCAAAAGTTGTAACTATATTATTTAATGGACCTGAGCTTACACTAACTTACAGTTACTTTTTTAAACTAACATTATCAAAGAAGAATAACTTCTGTAAAAATGTAGCTATTCATTCTTTGTTAATGTACAATGACATTATTGTAAAGTGTTATTTATTGTTCTTTATAATTCTTTTGCACTTAATCTGTTTTAAATATTTGTTTACTTTATACATTTTTGTGTATTGCTTTATTTAATTTAAATGTTTGGTTCTTTTGTTATAAGAAAGTTATTAAACCTGTTATAGTATGACAACACTTTTTTTGCAACTTATTTCAATACCGTGATAATACCGAATACCCTGATAAAAGCTTCAGCAATTAATCGCAACATGAAAATTTGATACCGGCACATGCCTAATCGCAATATGCATATCGCAAGGGCACGCGATATCTGAATGATTTGAATAGGCTACTTCAACATTGTGTAAAGTGTCCGTTTTAGGTCGACGCATATAGCAGACTGAGCACACGACTGTTACTTATGTGACTTGCTTGACGTTAAAAAGAGTTAATAAACACAATAACATGCGAAAAACAACTCCTTGCAGTCTCGCGCTGTCTGACACACACACCGAAACGTGCGCACCGTTCTTTTTTTGTGTCTTGTTACACACTCGAACTGTCAAAATCAAATACACACACAGTTGTGTCATGATGAGTATTCATGTAAACACAGTCGATTATGCTTTAAGTGAAAGATATCAGAAATAGATTTTACACACTTAAAGCAATATCGTATCGATATCGAATATCGCATTATTTACAAAGGATATCGCATTTTTCTTCAATCTCCTTTGTAAAAGCTTTACAAGGCATAAATAGTCCTCACTTTAGATGAGCTGACAAAAATAGTTAACTGACAACTACTAAATGTTTTATAACTACCTGAATTAATCACGAATTACAGTAGGAATATGTGTGAATAAAGCATTGATTAACACACTGAGTAACTAATACTATAAGTCGAAATAATATGTATAAATGTACATTTAAATAGTTTATTAATCCTTTACTTACACAGTCTAAATTATCTGATGAACCACTGACAACTCCTAAATAACTGGTTTGTAAATAATGTAATACTTTATTTAGAAATTATACATTTCTAATTCATAAAGTATGAAAATACACATTATAGATATGCTTATAAATCAAGAATACAGCGTTTATAGCTGTATTTATAAACCGCTTAGTAATGTCTACTAATGCTTTATAAATGATGAATTAACTATTTACTAAAGCTTAAAGGGTTAGTTCACCCAAAAATGAAAATTATGTCATTAATTACTCACCCTCATGTCGTTCGACAGCCTCCATAGGGATTCAGTACATTTACACTCACAAGACCCATAAAAGGCACTAAAAACGTCGTTACAAAGTCCATCTCACTACAGTGGCTCTACAATAATGTTAGGAAGCGACGATAATAGTTTTTGAGCGGAAAAAAAAATCAAAATAACGACTTTATTCCACAAGTTCTGTCTTCCTCTGTCGTGAACTCACGAAGCAGCACGACACATGCGCGAGAATATGACGTAGCGCCGGCGTTCGGACACGTGACCCAGAAGCGAGGAGGAGATTTGTTTACAACGAGCAGAGGAAGACGCGCCGTATCTCAGCTGTTGAATTCTACATTGATCGTGCTTTAGGTCTCGGCGCAGAGCTCAAAATGGGACTAAAGTGTGCATTTCATGGATTCCCGAACGCCGGTTTTCGTCATATTCTCGCGCATGCGTCGTGCTGCTTCGTGAGTTCACGACAGAGGAAGACAGAACTTGTGGAATAAAGTCGTTATTTAGATTTTTTTTTCGCTCAAAAACTATTCTCGTCGCTTCCTAACATTATTGTAGAGCCACTGTAGTGAGATGGACTTTGTAACAACGTTTTTAGTGCCTTTTATGGGTCTTGTGAGTGTGAATGTACTGAATCCCTATGGAGGCCTGTCTGAAGCCTTTCTCAGCATCAGCTTTCAACTAAAATATCTTCATTTGTGTTCCGAAGATGAACGAATGTCTTACGGGTGTCGAACGACATGAGGGTGAGTAATTAATGACATCATTTACATTTTTGGGTGAACTAACCCTTTAACTAATGCTTCATAGCGTGTAGTTATTATAAAGTGTTACCAATAATCGTTAGATTAATCGATTATCAAAATAATAGTTTGTTGCAGCCCTAATGTCCTCATACAGTGAGTCGAGCATCAGTGTGTGTGTGGTAAATGAAAGCAAGAATGCATTAAATTGTTCAAAAGTGACAGTAAAGACATTTTATAATGTTGCAATAGTTGCTTTCAACACTGATAATAATCATAAATGTTTGTTGAGCATCAAATCCTCATATGAGAGTGCTTTCTGAAGGATCATGTGACACTGAAGACTGGAGTAATGATAAATTCACAGGAATAAATTACACTTTACTATATATTTACATAGAGAACAGCTGCTTTACATAATAACAATTGTTCTTAATATCACTGTTTTTACTGTATTTTTAAAGACAAGACTTTTCCGAACCATCTTACCGGCCCCAAACTTCCTCCGACCCAAGTGTGCGCCAGAAGATCTGAGACATCTATTTCTGTATGTAACCTTTTCAGTCAGAAAAAGCAGATTTCAGCTCTCAGACTTCCCTTCTCCTCAACTAAAAATAGTCTTATTTTACACCTATCTCACACTTTTCCACCCGGGGTCTGCGGAGCGCTGTATCTGTCATGTTCGCCTGCCTGTGCTTGCTATATATATTCTCACGGTCTGACAGCAAAATCACTCGTCTCGCACGTCATAAACTTACCAAAACTGTTTAAATAGACTCATCCCACTGCTAATGAAAGATTTGAAGCTTCGTGTAGCTCAGACACAGGAAACTCTTTTGAAACGGCATGTTTTTCTCACCTCCACTGGAGCCGTAAAGGTTACATTGCCAAAGGACGTGTTTTAATGGCCTATCTCCAGTCTAGATATCACACTGCTCCTGTGACCTTCAAACTTTACCTCTAGCCACATATACAATGCCCGAGGAAAATCATATCGCTCGGGCGTTTCATTGAAGACGCAACTTTGATGTTTCTATGACTTTGACTTGTTGAGCACAGTTTGAGACATTGCTGAGAGTGTTTTTCTCATGCTAATGTCGTTAGCATCCTGATGCGACCGTGTCATGGTAATCTTATTCCAGCTCTAATTGGGTTACGCCGAACTTTACGTTAACTTAACTTGGTTAGCTTGTGAAATCTCTCTCATCATGGTCCAGTGATTTTTTTTTTTGCCTTATTCCCATCCTTTATAGTTGAATAAATCCAATCCAAGCAGCTTTCAAGAAAACAGATCCGGGTTAAAGTGATTAAAAGTGTGTGTGTGTGGTGGTTTAATGCTATTTTATGCATTCTGACTTATTGACACTGTTCAAGAGTTGATTCTCATGCTAAACATGGACAAGATGTCAAAACACGAGTTGGACGTGTGATGGAGTATTTCTGTGCCAAACACACTCCTTCAGGATTCAAACCAGTTTCGGAACATTTTTTTAGAGTATGGCCCTGTATGATGTCATAAAGGGTGGAATTCCTTATATGGGCACACACACACACACACACACACACACACACACACACACACCAGCGAGAGCAAGAGTGCGTCCATCATTGAGCTTCGTTCGGGTTATGGGAGCCGCTGGCGGTGGCGTTGTGTTTTTAGACACAAGAGCAACAATGTCTCTAAAGAAGTGTGTGTGTGTGTGTGTGAGGGAAAGATACCCTTGTTCAGCTTCACAAATAACCCAGCGTTAAGGGAACATTGGATGCAGTTTGTGTTTCCGGAGTTCTGCAAGTGTGTGTGTGTGTGTTTGTTCCTGGTCATGAGTGGAAACCGCAGGCGGTGAGTGAATCTGATCAAATGTGTGTGTGTGTGTGTGTGTGTGTCTGTGTTCCCAGTCATGAGTGGAAACCGCAGGCGGTGAGTGAATCTGATCAAGTGTGTGTGTGTGTGTGTGTGTGTGTGTGTCTGTGTTGTGTGTCTGTGTTCCCAGTCATGAGTGGAAACCGCAGGCGGTGAGTGAAACTGATCAAGTGTGTGTGTGTGTGTGTGTGTGTGTCTGTGTTGTGTGTCTGTGTTCCCAGTCATGAGTGGAAACCGCAGGCGGTGAGTGAATCTGATCAAGTGTGTGTGTGTGTGTGTGTGTGTCTGTGTTGTGTGTCTGTGTTCCCAGTCATGAGTGGAAACCGCAGGCGGTGAGTGAAACTGATCAAATGTGTGTGTGTGTGTCTGTGTTGTGTTTCTGTGTGTGTGTTTGTTCCCAGTCATGAGTGGAAACCGCAGGTGGTGAGTGAAACTGATCAAATGTGTGTGTGTGTGTCTGTGTTGTGTTTCTGTGTGTCTGTGTTCCCAGTCATGAGTGGAAACCGCAGGCGGTGAGTGAAACTGATCAAATGTGTGTGTGTGTGTCTGTGTTGTGTTTCTGTGTGTGTGTTTGTTGTTCCCAGTCATGAGTGGAAACCGCAGGCAGTGAGTGAAACTGATCGAGAGTGTGTGTGTGTGTGTGTTTGTTGTTCCCAGTCATGAGTGGAAACCGCAGGCAGTGAGTGAACCTGATCAAATGTGTGTGTGTGTGTGTGTGTGTGTGTTTGTTCCCAGTCATGAGTGGAAACCGCAGGCGATGAGTGAAACTGATCAAATGTGTGTGTGTGTCTGTGTTGTGTTTCTGTGTGTGTGTTTTGTTGGCAATCAGTGTGTTAGTGCATATAATGTGAACAACACCAACATGTAGAAAATCAAGAGTTATCCAGGGATAATGCCATGATGTGTGTGTGTGTGTGTGTGTGTGTGTGTGTGTGTGTCTTTAGCTCCGCCCACTGCACGTCTCCACAAGCTCAGCTGTGTTCAGAAAGAATCGGTTCAGTGTTTCTGTCTTTTATAAATATGATAAACTAAAGACTCTTGGGAGATATGAAGGATCAACACTACTCTATAGATACTCAAGACTAACATGAGACTGCAGAAACTCTGTGTGTGTGTGTGTGTGTGTGCGTGTGTGTGTGTGTGTGTGTGTGTTATGACCCTTTAAGACGTCGGCATGCATCAAAACATGAGAAAAGAATCGGAGGCTCTAAATGTCACATTGCGTCTTGAGATGCCACGGGCAGGGCGATTGGTTTTAGCGGATGTTTTCCAGACGTCCCCAGGCCTCGATCTGTCTGTGTTTACTCCCAGAAGGACGCAGGGGTCAAGCATTGCAGTAACTGTTTTCATATTCGTGCTAATCATTCCAATATCCTAATTTCTTAGTGGCCGGACGCACTTTATACAGGTAATGAAGTGTTTGCGCTTCACAAACAATGATTATCACCACCTGTGGTTGCTCTGTTATTACAATGTCAGCACGACACATCTAAAGAAAACTCATAATTTCGCCTATTTTTTGAATCCTCCCAACAGAAGTCTCCATGGAAGCCAATTTCTGCTTTAAAGTGAAAACATGAAATGAATGAATTGTTGTATGTATGTTTATATGTATATTTATTATCACGATTTTCATCTTGAAACAATCGTGACTATTTCTGTGATCGTGGTCCTAATCGGTGGTCGTACAATGAGAGAGGTTCAAAGACGGCCGTTGTCACAGTCTTGAGACCAAAGATAGCCTACTATTCACCACACAGTGTGTTTGCTACTACTACCTGCCACTAAAAATTAAAAACTAAAACTTAAAACGGCTCACCTCAAGCTCACGAGTTGCCATGAAGAGCTTGAGTTTCTGTGTGTTTGTGACGGGAGTTTTTCTCAAATGAAACTGTAAAATGCTCATGAAGTGACTCTCAGAGCGGCTCTGGAGATGAAGTTCATGCGTTCATGGCCTCATGAGATGGAAACGAACGACTGTCACATTCACTGTGTGTGTGTGTGTGTGTGTGTGTGAGTGAGAGAGAGAGAGGTCATGAAGTGACTCTCAGAGCGGCTCTGGAGATGAAGTTCATGCGTTCATGGCCTCATGAGATGGAAACGAACGACTGTCACATTCACTGTGTGTGTGTGTGTGTGTGTGTGTGTGTGTGTGTGTGTGTGAGTGAGAGAGAGAGAGGTCATGAAGTGACTCTCAGAGCGGCTCTGGAGATGAAGTTCATGCGTTCATGGCCTCATGAGATGGAAACACACGACTGTCACATTCTCTGTGTGTGTGTGTGTGTGTGTGTGTGTGTGTGTGTGTGTGTGTGTGTGTGGTCGTGAAGTGACTCTAAAGGTGCGTTCACATCAGACGCGAATGAAGCGTTTCGCGCGAGTGATTTACATGTTAAGTCAATGCAAAGATGCGAATAGACATTCTGTGGTGCGATTCACGCAAATCTCCCGAGTTGAAAAATCTGAACTTTGGTGGATATTCGCGCCGCGTTAACCAATCAGGAGCTTGCTCTAGTAGTGACAACAATGAGGAGAAAATCTGTATATTAATATCTGGTTCAGTGTGCATATGATTATCACTGTGATAACATTAAATGACATGAAACACAACCCTGCAGTCTCTTTTTGTTAAATGCAAGTTTATGTTTGATCAATAATACAAAAGTATAAGTAAAAGATTCAGTACCTCCAGAAAAACGTGATTATGCGATCGCATGATTTAATGCATAATCAGCCAAAGTCTGCATATTTATGCGGGGGCCGCATATTTTCAAATACGCCGCACTTTCGCCGCATAAATTGCCTATTTCCGCGTGCAAAATATGCGGGGCTAGCATGATTTCATAATCCCCGCATTTTCGTTGCAAAAAAAGTCACATATATATTAGCTGAATCAGTGAGTCGATTCAGCGGTTCAGAGCGTTATGAATCAGCGAGTCGATTCAGCGGTTCGGATCGCCAAAGTCTCGTATTTCAGCAGTTTGACACGCGATCCGAATCATGAATCGACTCACTGATTCATAGCTTCATGATGCTGTGTTTTGAAATCGGTCATCACTATATAAGTCGTTATTTAGAGACGAACGGAGGTCTGACGGGTGTCCAACGACATGAGGGGACGTCATTAATGACAGAATTTACATTTTTGGATGAACTAACCCTTTAAGAGATTGCACTTTGTGCATTGGAAGCACTCAAATATCTGTTTTGTAAAGCTACCTCTGTAAAACAGGAAGTTATTTATTCATTTTTCAGAAGTTGTAGCATATTCCTTTTGTAAAGCTACAGAACTTGTTTGACTCAATGTTTTGTAAATTTGAGCCGTGTGTTTATTAAGGTCTTCAATAAAACAAGATGAGAACTTAAATATTCCCAGCACTTTCTGTGATGTAGTGCTTTTTTTCTCTTTTTCATCAAACCGCAGTTTTTGCAAGTTCCCGCAATTTCAACGCATAAAAATTTTCCATCGCATTTTTTAAGAAAACATGCCGCATAATCAAGGATTTTTGCCCGCAACAATCACAAAAAAAGCTGCATTTTTCTGGAAGGACTGAAGGTATAATAAGCTATACATGAAATAAAGCAAACAACTCAAACATTCAAAGTCAGCGCTAGTCGGCTACAGCGGTAACGTAAAGTTAAAGAGCCTAAAGATATAAAGTAATGAAACTTCACTTTGCCCTCAGCCTAAACGATTTGCCAGGGAACAAATTATAGATCCATGAGAGCAAAGATCGGCCGTTAGATCTACACAAGATGAATTATAGCTGGAGACACCAGAGCCAGCGGCAGACGCCAGGAGGACTGGCCGAGGAAAGGCTGCTCTCGCCGGGGTTAATGAGCGCTGAGCACCGCTGATCCACTGGAGCTCACAACTCCACACACACCAGATCACATGTTCAGAGAGGAGCTCTCTTTAGAAACAAACCACAGATTTGAGCTTTAAACAACTACATTATCACCTGAAAAGTCTTAAAACTACGTTTTGTCACACATTAACAGTAGATTTTAACAAAAAAGACGTGTAAACACAGCCCATGTCAGCCATTTCTCAACGAGACGAGCCGCTGGCAGAAGCCCCTCCCATGACGCGAATTCACGTCTGTTGTGAAGAGAATGCCACGCCGATTGACGGCCATTGAAAATGTTCAAGCGTCCAACTTCACGTGAATAGCGCAAATTATTCGCGTCCGGTGTGAACGCTCCATCAGAGCGGCTCAGGGGGTGAAGTTCATGCGTTCATGTCCTCATGAGATGGAAACAAACGACTGTCACGTGATTCAGTGTGTGTGTTTGTGAGGTAAATGAAGCCACGCATGCCATTAATTCACAGAGACATGCAGGATTCGTATTTGAATAGTCTTTTTGTGGTTTAATATTCACAGACACTCGTCTACATCAGCAGAGCAGTGATAATTTTGACAGCATATCTTGATTTAGTTTTAGTCGTAGTCTTTTGACTAAAATGCCATTTAGTTTTAGTCATATTTTAGTCACCTGAATTGTTTTTAGTTTTAGTCTAGTTTTAGTCGACTAAATATCATAAGATTTTAAATCTACAGTAGTTTTAGTCTCCTAAAATCTAATGAGTTTAGTTCAATTGTAATACATTAAGCATCACATAACCGACTGACACTTGAACTGACATTTTGACATCATTTTGTTTTTGACATTAAAAATACACGAAAGAGCTCAATTCACTTTTTTGTTTGTTTTTAAAAACATCTATATAGTTTTTATAACTTTGTATTTCTGTTTAAGTTAGTATATCATGTTAAGCTAAAGCTTCAAATAAGTTTGTTTATTTATTTTTTTAATTTCAGTTAACATTTATTTAATTTCAAGTAACAAAGATTTTTAAAAATGGTTTTAGTGAACTAACTTTATTGAATATGTGTCAAATACTGGTCTTTCCTCCTGACTATGAATTAAATGGGAATTAAATTAAATACAGTTTATTGTGTAAGCAAAAACTAATATATAATGCGTGACTTTAATTATAAACCAGCTGGAAATACACCGGGACTCTTATTTTGAAATCTCGCCTTACTATTGCAGTTGCAGGAGCTCATTCAAGTTCAGATGAGGAGATAAATATGCATTACTAATCGGTCCCTAATCGGCCCTCCCTAACATTTTCGTCTCGTTTTTATTTGTTGACTAAAATGAAAGTTGATTTTCGTTATAGTTTTTGTCATCCATCACTAGTTTTTATTTAGTTATCGTCTTGTTTTCATCAGTGAAAAAAGGTCGTTGACGAAAATTATGACAAATTATTCGTCAACGAAATTAACACTGCAGCAGATGCGTTCTCACACACTCACATTTGGCACAGATTGATTTAATGTGAATCGGTACTCGGTAGAAACGCCGTAACTCGGTCAGTGCCCCTAAAAGTACCCAACCCTACATCATGCACATCGTTAAAGACGGCGAGCAATGATTGGTTGGGAAGCGACGTGTGGACTGACGTGCATCTTGTCCACAAGAATTTAGGAGTCAAAACACACAATCTGACCAAGCCAAACATGCTGTGGTCTGAACCCGCCATGACCTTCTTTACTTTATGGGCTCAAACATGCGTTCCTGCAGCTTCCTGAAGAACGCTCCTCTTAATAACACACACACTCATATACGGAGAGAGAGCTCACTGCGAGTGTGATAAAAAGCTGTTAAGGCAATTTCCTCCTCAGTGGATCAAAACTAATAAGTGTTGCTGTGAGTAAATCTTCAAGGATTATTCCTCAAGGAAATCTGAAATGGAAAACTGTTTTTGTGGTTGTGTTTCAGGGGCTGAGCTTCAGTGGTGCGCGCCCTCACTGCATCACATGTCCACGGTTACACTGCCTATTGATTTTCCTTTAGGACGGGAATAGAGTCCTCACTCAGTTTGACTCGCATCGGACAAACACGGCTCAGCGACTCCGTACAAGTGCTTCAGAGAATCGGCAGGCAATTAAACATTTACATATTTACAGCTATAATAGCGAATGGTGATATCAGTTTATGTATTTAGTTATGCCATTTTGAAGGTATTCTTTAATTAAGTTGTGTTTTTATATTAAATATTAAATGCATTTATTCAGTTTTAGTAAATACAATATATAAACCAACAGAAAATAATGATACATATATTATATATAAATATATATAAATATGTGTGTGTGTGTGTATATATGTGCACGCACACCATGGGTGTCGGAAGCAAAAAAAATGTGGGTGGGTCCTCAGAATTTTTTTTACTGGAGTAGATGCCAATACGTACAAATATACCACTTTGCTTGCTAAGCGAATAGTTCGAAAAGACAAAGTTACGGGAATCGCCATATAATTGAGAGCGGCAGTAGTGTAGGGGTAAGACGCGCGGCGTCTAGTTTTGACACAAGTCGACTCGCGGTTCGAATCCGCCTTTCGCCGAGCTCAATCTTCTCCCTTTTCCCATCACAAATCGTTTAAGCTTCTTGTGTTCATATATTTCATTATAAAATGGCATACTATGTACACTACCCTTCCTGAAATACAATTAATATTGTCATCATTCATTGATTTCATGTTAAAATAATATACAAATTCACTACCCTCTTTGAAATACAATAATCAGTAAAAAAGAATAATAAGATTAATCTGGAAAAATAATCGTTAGATTAGTCGACTAATCGAAAAAATAATCGTTAGATTAGTCGACAGAAAAAATAATCGTTAGTTGCAGCTCTATAATAAATATGTTTTCATGTATATTTATTTATTCTAATACAATATATTATGTATGTGTGTAATATATCTATATCTATATAACAAACTGCAATAACGAAATCATTAATATATTGAATGGTATCATAAATCAATATTTGCGGCGCTGCATTAAAGACGCGTCAGTGAATGCGTGAGTAATGTGCAGTGATTGTCTGATGCTGTTATAGACATGATTCACATGAAATA
>CM042252.1:51957461-51967461 GCA_023566225.1 Romanogobio albipinnatus | reverse complement strand
AAAGGGTTTTTCTCTGGAAAGGGAGGGGAACGCTGTCTGTCGCCTGCATTCTTCCATCAAATAAAACCTATTTAAGGCGGCACTTACTCAATTGAGGCCTTTCCAACTGGGCCATTGTTCTGGCCACCATGCATCAGATGTTCCCACTTGGGATCGTAATTGGAAAAGTCCACTTGGGAGATTGCCTCAGCTGTTGAGCTCGTCTGGACGGACGGTGATGTCTCAGGTGAGCGAGTCAGACGGGGCGTGCGCTCAATAAGCCGGCGGGCCCGTTTATGGAGATTGACGGCCCAGAGATTGTCCGTTTGATGGAGCGAGACTGCTGGAATGTGTGGAGTTAGTCTGGCCGGGTCATCGTGACTGACTGATAACGTTTAGGTTGAAGGATGTGCCAGAGAGAGAGACGGCTTGTGTATATTTCACCACACGGGACAGACTGAGGTGGGAGGATCTGAACATCAAGTGTCAATCACTTGAGCAGACGAACTACAGTAAAGAGTGCTTTCACACGCTCATTTCAAAAGCTCTCCTGTGAAGGTGAAGCGTTTCATTTCAAGGCCTAAAGTCTGTCCATCCATCCATTCATCTGTCTATCGTTCTGTCCATCATTCTGTGGTTCTGTCCATCATTCTCTCGTTCTGTCTAGTCATCTGTATCTCATCCGTCCATCCCGTCTGTCTGTCTATCATTCTATCGTTCTGTCTAGTCATGTTTCCCATCCATCCCTCCGTCCATCTGCCTATCAGTCTGTCTTTCATTCTATCGTTCTGTCTAGTCATCGTCCTTCTATCTGTCTTTCGTCTATCGTTCTGTCTATTCATGTTTCTCATCCATCCATCCATCCATCTGCCTATCAGTCTCTTTCATTCTATCGTTCTGTCTAGTCATCGTCCTTCTATCCGTCTTTCGTCTATCGTTCTGTCTATTCATGTTTCTCATCCATCCCTCCGTCCATCTGCCTATCAGTCTGTCTTTCATTCTATCGTTCTGTCTAGTCATCGTCCTTCTATCCGTCTTTCGTCTATCGTTCTGTCTATTCATGTTTCTCATCCATCCATCCGTCCATCTGCCTATCAGTCTCTTTCATTCTATCGTTCTGTCTAGTCATCCGTCCTTCTATCCGCTTTCGTCTATCATTCTATCATTCTGTCTAGTCATCCGTCCTTCTATCTGTCTTTCGTCTATCATTCTATCGTTCTGTCTAGTCATCCGTCCTTCTATCTGTCTTTCGTCTATCATTCTATCGTTCTGTCTAGTCATCCGTCCTTCTATCTGTCTTTCGTCTATCATTCTGTCTAGTCATGTTTCTCATCCATCCATCCGTCCATCTGCCTATCAGTCTCTTTCATTCTATCGTTCTGTCTAGTCATCCGTCCTTCTATCTGTCTTTCGTCTATCGTTCTGTCTAGTCATGTTTCTCATCCATCCATCCGTCCATCTGCCTATCAGTCTCTTTCATTCTATCGTTCTGTCTAGTCATCCGTCCTTCTATCCGTCTTTCGTCTATTATTCTATCGTTCTGTCTAGTCATCCGTCCTTCTATCCGTCTTTCGTCTATCATTCTATCGTTCTGTCTAGTCATCCGTCCTTCTATCCGTCTTTTGTCTATCATTCTATCGTTCTGTCTAGTCATCCGTCCTTCTATCCGTCTTTCGTCTATCATTCTATCGTTCTGTCTAGTCATCCATCCTTCTATCCGCTTTCGTCTATCATTCTATCGTTCTTTTTAGTCATCCGTCCTTCTATCCGTCTTTCGTCTATCATTCTATCTAGTCATGTTTCCCATCCATCCGTCCGGTCATCTGCCTATCAGTCTGTCTTTTATTCTATCGTTCTGTCTAGTCATCTGTCCTTCTATCTGTATTTTGTCTATCGTTCTGTCTAGTCATGTTTCCCATCCATCCATCCATCCGTACATCTGCCTATCAGTCTCTTTCATTCTATCGTTCTGTCTAGTCATCTGTCCTTCTATCTGTATTTTGTCTATCGTTCTGTCTAGTCATGTTTCCCATCCATCCATCCGTACATCTGCCTATCAGTCTTTCATTCTATCGTTCTGTCTAGTCATCCATCCTTCTATCCGTCTTTCGTCTATCATTCTATCGTTCTGTCTAGTCATCCGTCCTTCTATCTGTCTTTCGTCTATCGTTCTGTCTAGTCATGTTTCCTATCCATCCATCCGTCCATCTGCCTATCAGTCTTTTTCATTCTATCGTTCTGTCTAGTCATCTGTCCTTCTATCCGTCTTTCGTCTATCATTCTATTGTTCTGTCTAGCCATCCATCCTTCTATCCGTCTTTCGTCTATCGTTCTGTCTAGCCATCCATCCTTCTATCCATCTTTCGTCTATCATTCTCTCTAGTCATGTTTCCCATCCATCCGTCCGGTCATCTGCCTATCAGTCTGTCTTTTATTCTATCGTTCTGTCTAGTCATCCGTCCTTCTATCCGTCTTTCGTCTATCATTCTATCGTTCTGTCTAGTCATTTGTTTCCGTCCATCTGCCTATCAGTCTTTCGTTCTGTCTTTCATTCTATCGTTCTGTCTAGTCATCCGTCCTTCTATCCGTCTTTCTATCTGTCTGTCGGTCCATCATTCTGTCTTTCATTCTATGGTTCTGTCTAGTCATCTGTATCCCATCCATCCATTCATCCATCCATCCGTGTATCTGTCTGTCGGTCCATCATTCTGTCTTTCATTCTATGGTTCTGTCTAGTCATCTGTATCTCATCCATCTGTCTATCCATTCTGTCCGTCATTCTGTTGTTCTGTCTGTCTATCATTCTATCATTCTGTCTCTCATTCTATCATTCTGTCATTCTATCGTTCTATCGTTCTGTTTAGTCATCTGTATTCCTTCAGTCTGTCTTTCATTCTATCATTCTGTCTAGTCATCCGTCTTTCTATCCATCTTTCGGTCTATCATTCTATTGTTCTGTCTAGTCATCCGTCCTTCTATCCGTCTTTCTATCTGTCTCTTGGTCTATCGTTGTGTCTGTCCCTCTGTTGGTCTATCATTCTATCGTTCTGTCTATCCATTCGGTCTGTCATTCTGTTATTCTGTCTAGTCATCTGTATCTCATCCATCCATTCATCCATCCGTGTATCTATCTGTCTGTCTGTCTGTCTGTATGCCTATCAGTCTGTCTTTCATTCTATGGTTCTGTCTATCATTCTATCATTCTGTCTAGTCATCTGTATCCCATCCATCCATCTATCTCTCCATTCATCCATCTGTCTATCTGTCTGGCCGTCTATCTATCAGTCTGTCTTTCATTCTATGGTTCTGTCTATCATTTTATCCGTCTCTCCGTTTTATCTGTCATTCTGTTGTTCTGTCTGTCTATCATTCTGTCTATCTATCTGTCTTATTGTTCTGTTTGTCATTCTATCGTTGTCTAGTCATCTGTATCCTGTCCATCTATCCATCCATCCATCCTTCCGTCTGTCCGTCCTTCATCCTATCATTCTGTCTTTAATTCTATCATTCAGTCTAGTCATCCATCCCTCTTTCTATCTGTCTGTCGTTCTGTCTATCATTGTATCGTTCTGTCTAGTCGTCCGTCCGTCTGTCTTTCTATCTGTCTGTCGTTCTGTCTATCATTCTATTGTTCTGTCTATCATTGTATCGTTCTGTCTAGTCATCTGTATCCTATCTGTCTGTCAGCCTATCGTCTAGTCATCTTTATGGATGAATCCCAAAAGCATTCTCAATTCCACCCAGAATGCCACTGGTGTTCAGAATGAGATTGAGCGCTCAGAAGAGGAGTGACATCCGTACTTAGCTTCAGTGTGAACGCACCCTATAAGACCAGTTTCGTGTATTAAGCATATAAAAAGGATCAATTTTGATTTCCCGTTGACTTTAACATTCAAAAAATGAAGCTCTTCACTTTTGTGTGTGTGTCATTCTCTCTCCCTCATGGACCTGTTCAAACGCCACCGCTCATTCTCCGGTCCTTTTGTGCCTCTGGAAAATGACAGTGGAGGTATCGCCAAAATCCCTTTCATAGCAAGATAATACCTTATTGGAAATTCATACGCTGAATATATCTGTGCCTTCGTGGCATCTGAATATAGGCAGAACGGCATGAATAGTCAGGCGCATGAATGTGTCACAGCTGCGGGTGCATATTCTTTTCTGAGGAAGGGGAAATTCGCTCCGGTGCAAAAGTCAGACAAAAGAAACCTTTTAGTCAACATCGTTGCCGTCTATTCAGCAGGAGCTAAACCTGGAAGTGTGATGACGTGTGGCCCACCGTGTTGCTCTCCTGTGGGGCGTATGAATCTTTAATTGCAACGGTGGCGCTGAAAGCGTCGAGATCTGCAAATTCAGTCCTGGCCTGATGGCTGCCACTCACACGCCACACCCATCGCATTAAAACTCGACCTCTGCCTCCCACTTTTCCTCACCATGGAAACCCGTCTCTAAGGGTGGGAGAGGCTAAAGGAAAGCTTCTTTATAAAGGACATCCTCCTGGACAACTTCAGTGTCACTGAAGCAAAGCGAGACGAGGTGCACAAGGAAATCAGTGGAGCAGAACACCACAACAACAGCATCGACAAAGACCAGAATCCATCAGGAGACTTTAAGCCGCCACAAAACCCCCATCCACCCCTGGACCGGTGGATAAACTCATATCAAAGCCACCTGGAGGGCAGTTTCTGAAGATGGAGGAGGAGGAGGCCGTGCCACCGCTAATCTCCTAAGACTATCATTTTGATCTCCTATCAAATCGGAGGACAAATATCACAAACCCTGTCAAGAACACGTCCAGGTCATATTTCACCCCCAAAACCAATAGCAAGACATATGAAATCTTTGACAACGTGATGCCTATTTCAGGATCATTCATCATTTTAGTGATTTTGAAGTGATTTCAATCATATTTCAAGCAATTTAAAACCATCATGGCATCTGAAGTGTCTCAGCAGAAGGAAGTAACACATTATCAGCTTTAATATATCGGCCAAATCTTCTTACCGGATCGATAACGTTCATTAAAAATTAACATATGTGACCCGTTCTGGCGAAATGAGTCGCCAAAATAGATTTCACAGAACAGACATTCAAAAATAATTGAGATATCAAGTCCAGATAATTGAGTAAAGGTGTTTAAATGACTATTAAAGTTTTACTAAATTAGCTGGACTAGCTTTTCTCAACTCCTCTCATCACTTCTGAGGATTTCCCAATATTCCCGCCATCCCCTGAAACGTCACTGTCTCTGCTCTCCGAATATGGTGTTAAACGTTGTATAGAACCAATCAAGAAGCTTAGAAATGTACACAAACGGTGACACAAACGCTGATCATTTGTCAATGGGAAGCCCCGTTTCGACTGACCGGCACGTGATTTGGTCCAGCCATCCTCCAGGTCATACTAGCATCGCTCTGTGTATGCTAGCAGATCTCCTCAGAGAGATGTGCAACACTGTTTAGCTCTGTTTACTAAACGTCTGGTTGGGCCACACAAAATTGCGGAAATCACAAAATCATTTAGAGCAGCTATGGCGTAGAGGTAAGACGCATAGCTCTGAACTGAGGTTCGAATCCGCCTTTTGCCGAACTCGCTCTACTCCCTTTTCCCATCACATATCAGATCGGAAAGGCATTTATTAAAAATGAATACAATTTATGAAAAGTGGAAATAAAGCATCTAACGTGTTTAATAATATGTGTTTATCTCACTCTCTCTCTCTCACACACAGACACACACACACGCTCGCGCACGCACGCACACACACACTCTCTCTCACTCACACACACACACACACACACACACACAAACACACTCACACACTCACACACTCACATACACTCACATACACACACACTCACATACACTCACATACACACACACACACACACACACACACACACACACACACACACACACACACACACACACACACACACACACACACAAACACACTCACACACTCACACTCACATGCAGTGAGGAAAATAAGTATTTGAACACCCTGCTATTTTGCAAGTTCTCCCACATGGAAATCATGGAGGGTCTGAAATTGTCATCGTAGGTGCATGTCCACTGTGAGAGACATAATCTAATAAAAAAAAATCCAGAAATCACAATATATGATTTAACTATTTATTTGTATGATGCAGCTGCAAATAAGTATTTGAACACCTGTCTATCAGCTAGAATTCTGACCCTCAAAGACCTGTTAGTCTGCCTTTAAAATGTCCACCTCCACTCCATTTATTATCCTAAATTAGATGCACCTGTTTGAGGTCGTTAGCTGCATAAAGACACCTGTCCACCCCATACAATCAGTAAGAATCAAACTACTAACATGGCCAAGACCAAAGAGCTGTCCAAAGACACTAGAGACAAAATTGTACACCTCCACAAGGCTGGAAAGGGCTCCGGGGAAATTGCCAAGCAGCTTGGTGAAAAAAGCTCCACTGTTGGAGCAATCATTAGAAAATGGAAGAAGCTAAACATGACTGTCAATCTCCCTCGGACTGGGGCTCCATGCAAGATCTCACCTCGTGGGGTCTCAATGATCCTAAGAAAGGTGAGAAATCAGCCCAGAACTACACGGGAGGAGCTGGTCAATGACCTGAAAAGAGCTGGGACCACCGTTTCCAAGGTTACTGTTGGTAATACACTAAGACGTCATGGTTTGAAATCATGCATGGCACGGAAGGTTCCCCTGCTTAAACCAGCACATGTCAAGGCCCGTCTTAAGTTTGCCAATGACCATTTGGATGATCCAGAGGAGTCATGGGAGAAAGTCATGTGGTCAGATGAGACTAAAATAGAACTTTTTGGTCATAATTCCACTAAACGTGTTTGGAGGAAGAAGAATGATGAGTACCATCCCAAGAACACCATCCCTACTGTGAAGCATGGGGGTGGTAGCATCATGCTTTGGGGGTGTTTTTCTGCACATGGGACAGGGCGACTGCACTGTATTAAGGAGAGGATGACCGGGGCCATGTATTGCCAGATTTTGGGGAACAACCTCCTTCCCTCAGTTAGAGCATTGAAGATGGGTCGAGGCTGGGTCTTCCAACATGACAGTGACCCGAAGCACACAGCCAGGATAACCAAGGAGTGGCTCTGTAAGAAGCATATCAAGGTTCTGGCGTGGCCTAGCCAGTCTCCAGACCTAAACCCAATAGAGAATCTTTGGAGGAGCTCAAACTCCGTGTTTCTCAGCAACAGGCCAGAAACCTGACTGATCTAGAGAAGATCTGTGTGGAGGAGTGGGCCAAAATCCCTCCTGCAGTGCAAACCTGCTGAACAACTACAGGAAACCTTTGACCTCTGTAATTGCAAACAAAGGCTACTGTACCAAATATTAACATTGATTTTCTCAGGTGTTCAAATACTTATTTGCAGCTGTATCATACAAATAAATAGTTACAAAATCATATATTGTGATTTCTGGATTTTTTTTTTTTAGATTATGTCTCTCACAGTGGACATGCACCTACGATGACAATTTCAGACCCTCCATGATTTCTAAGTGGGAGAACTTGCAAAATAGCAGGGTGTTCAAATACTTATTTTCCTCACTGTATATACACACACACACACACACACACACACACACACACACACACACACACACACACACACACACACACACACACACACACACACACACACACACACAATCTCTCTCAAGCAAAAATGTAGCACCTCTGTTCAGTCTTTCTGATTTTAGTAAATATTTGTAAAAATGGCTTTTAAAATATTAATTCAAATAAATACTTTAAAATAATTTGAGCTTCAGCCTGGTTTAATAGCATTTATATATATATATATATACACAAATGTCTTTGGTCAAATTTAGCTGTAAAATAAATAGTTTATCCCTTTAAATGCAATGGATTTTGAACAAAAAAAAATTCAGGCGGGCGACCATAATTCAAATGGGTATATCTTTAAAACCATTCAAGGTATGCACTTTGACTAGGATATCATTTTAAAGCGTATGGTCTCCTCTTTCCATTGATACCAAAATCAAAATTTTGAAATTTGGGTCACTGTGACTCATTTTGCTGGATCAGATCACATATATCAGCCGATATGGTGGCCGATATATATTGTGCATCCCTAGACTAGTATGAACCATTTATGTTAAATATGGTCGGAAAATTAGGTTTGGAAATTTGATTTTGGAAAAGGCATTTTGAAATGGAAAATGTGACTAAGAGTAAATGCTGTAGAAGAATTGTTAGTTCATGTTAACTAATGAAACTTTATTGTAATGAACAAAAAAACCCATAATGGTCTTAAAATGAGCTTTGAGCAAAATATGATTGGTGCAAAAATGATTTGAAGGCAAGCATCATTATCACACGAGCACTGTTTGCGTTTTGATCAATGATCAATTTGACTTAAGACCGTGCAAGTAGCCCACACCCTTGCATCAAAGCCGTGAGATATTTTATTATTATTATCATTATTTCCTGTTGCTTTTGAGGCTGAAACGTGACCTTGACATGTTTTCGTGAGATTCGCCCAGAGAGTCCGCCTCGGATTGGGTTCTGTTTTATGTGTGTGCATCCTTCCTCGCACATTACGGACGTGTTGATGTTTACAGCGAGAAGACACTGTGGGAGTGCATCACCATGGAGTTCTCATTACGCATTCACAGGCCAGGCTCAAAGAGAAGCTAAATTTGGAGAGATCTGGCCCATGTGCGGCTCACAGGCCTGATAATGAATGCGTCTCCAGCCTTTCATGTAATCAGACACTTATGAAAAGTGTACATGCTGGCGGCGCTTTGATATCACATTGTTCCCGGACTCCACGGGGCTCTGCCAGCACCTCGCCATCCTCCCGCTTTAACACCGCCTTCACTTCCTGTTGTTTTCCTTTTGCACGTGTCGTTGACATGAACACCATCATTTGTCTGGAGTCATGGAACATATTGTGTTCTACTTGATATTTTTATTCTGTGACGCCTAATAAGGTTATGGGACCTATTTTAACGATCTGAGCTCACGGCACAGGTGCTCTTAGGGCGTGTCCGAATCCTCTTTTGCTAGTTTAACGGTGGAAACAACGTTCTGCATGCCTCGTCCCTCGTCTTTTAATGAGTCATGGGTGTGTTTTGGGCGTGACGTGCCATAAACCAATCAGAGTCTCATCTCCCTTTCCCTTTAAAAGCCAGTGTGTTATCACGAAGCGGCTCCTCCCGCAGTTTCTCCTGAAGCCGATACGGAAGTGCCTTAAACTGCAGTTCATGGACTGGCCACTAGAGACAGACTCCAGAAGGAGCAGAATCTCATTGAGCTCATGTTAAAATGCCCAACTTTACAGCAGAAGAACACATGTTTACAGTCTGGGACAAACTGTGCTTTTGGTCTATACGGCTAATTTTGCCCTTCATGACGACTGTGAGGGGGGGAATGTTTTTATAACTCATTCGTTTACACTATATAAAGCCTTAAAGTTCTGCATAATTAAGGGCGTGGCCACTTTGAGTGACAGGTGGATTGTCGTTTGTCTGCTGTCTGTTAGTCATCACCTCAGCTCCGCCCACGTCCCGCCTCTTTGCCCATTTTCTGTTATCCGGGAGTGACACGCTGATAAGATGGCGACGGCCAGCTCGACCCGACTTTACACTTCAAAACTGCTCTTCAGAATCCTACGGGTGACGCCACGGACACTACGCCCATATTTTATTTTACAGTCTATGGTTATCACAAACCAAAACAAAAACACATTCCCGACACGGAACGCACATTTCAAAGTAGAATAACTGGCTGGAGAATCAAGTAGGGGAATTTAGCATGTTTCCTACATATCTGCACACATTATGCTATTTTTATGCTTTAGTACAGTGGAAAACTTACATACAGCACCTTTAAGTGTATTCCACATTTAAATATATTTTAGTTTGTTATGCATTACATTTTTAAATCAAGCATCAGTATTACTTCTGCTCATAGTCACACCCAAAAATGAAAATTAGCCCATGATTTACTCGCCCTCAAGTCATCCGAGGTGTGTA
>CM042252.1:51869961-51952461 GCA_023566225.1 Romanogobio albipinnatus | reverse complement strand
ATCCTTACATTGATTATTGATTACATTTAATTTCATGATTATTCAATTCAATTTGATGGAATTTTACCATTAATTAAAAAGCGTAAATCTATTATATATATATATATATGTATATGTATGTATGTATGTATATATATATATATATATATATATATATATATATATATATATATATATATATATATATATATATATATAATATTTTTTTTTTGTAAGTGTACAGTGTATGTTTGTTTTTTTATTAAATATTTTTTATTTAGTTATTTAATTTTTAACCACTTCAACTCTGAACCCCTTCACTTTTGCATTTATGTTACATAGAAGAAGATAATAAGGTTTGAATTCAACCCCCCCCCCCCCCCCTGAAAAAAATCATATGAATAATATTACATTTCATATTTATATCACACAAACTCACCAAAAATAGACAAGTCATATATCAAATGAAAGCCATCACCCTCGAGAATATCACTGTGCAGTTTATTTCACCGCTCCAACACTTTACAGTAACGTTATTATCAAAAGAATCACGAAGATGGAAATGACTCCTTTGAACAAGCAAACACATGAGTCATATTCCTGTTCGGATCATTTCCTCCGTGTGGAGCTACTACCCTCAAACGCTATATCGGCTCGTTCCTTAGGTTGTTTTCTTCAAAATGAGACTATTTTCACATGTGTGTGAGCAAGCATGGCCAAACCACACTGTGATATGTCACCGATGTCCAGATCAAAACAAATACTCTTATTATCCTTAGTTTTGATCGTCTTTGTTAGCCGCGATTTTTGACGACGTCATCACGTATTGCGTCATAATTAAAAAAAGCGGAGTATCTAAGCTCATGTCGATCATGCTTCTAGACCAATCAGAGCCTGGGATCTCCCTTTACAAAGTTTTGGATTTTCCAGCGGCAGGTTTAAATCAATGCAGAAGACGAGGAGTCATTAGATCGTTTGGACAGATTCATCTCAATAACTTTTTTTTGGAAGGAGATATCAAGAAAATATTTTTTACCCTGTTTACTGACACCTAGAGGAATCAACAGAAACTTTCTGAAGGGACATAGACCAAACGGGTTAAAAATATAATAAAAAAAGTATCAAAATATGACTATTTATATGTGTTTTTCATAAAATTGTGAATAAATACAATAGAATATATGCAATATTCCACCACTGTGTTAAAATGGAGTGTTTTCTGTAAAATGAGACCCTTTTTATCAATTTACTCCAATGTATGTGGGTAGGTCGCTCTTTTAAATTCAGATATGCCTAATTCTCTAACAAATGCTGCAGAGCTGAAGTGGTTAAAAGGTATTTATTTCGTCTTTTTTATCCCATTTTGGAGTGAATTTATTCATTCAATTTAGTGTATTCCACTTTTTGATATATTTTTGTTTATGCATTACATTTAACAATAATTCTAATATTTAGAATTTTATTTTTTCTACATTGTATTATTATTTTTGTTCTATTTCTCAATAATTTAGTGATATATTCAATTTTTTAAATGTTTGAATTTTGCATTTTATTTGCGTATCATTTTGAATTGTATTTCACTTTTTAATTTCATTTGACAAAACGTTGTAATACAATCTTGTTTTTTTAACTCTAGCAAATATATTTAGTCCATGAAGTACTTTGCAATATGATTTAAACAGTGGGTATGTGTCTTTGAATCTCAGTAGCATCACCGCTATCTCACCGCTGTCATTGGCCAGCTGAAAGTATCCGTCCACTAGTGAAGCTCCGTTGTTGAAATGTTGAGTCATGTGATCGAGCCAGTTCGCCTCCAAAGTGCTGATGCCCTGGTCCTGTGGTTGCACTCGTAGAGGCACTTTGACCGTGTAGTACTTAAACTGACCCTCTCGGCGACCCGGGTAGTTAAACAATCCGAAGAGCTCGGCACCTGTGGACACATGAAACATTCATTTCAATGAAAGAGTTAAATCAAGCACGTTTAATGGCAGAGGAAAGAGCTAATGGCCATTCAGTCTGAGACTGAGACTAAGCATTACTAACTAGGGATGTCACGATACCAAAAATCTAGTAGTCATTACCGATTCCACCAAAAGTACATAATGCTCGATACCACAGGATTTAAAACAAAAATATGTTTAAGTTGAATATGGAGTCGGCCCACCCTTTGCAGCTCTAACAGCTTCAGCTCTTCTGGGAAGGCTTTCCTCAAGGTTTAGGAGTGTGTTTATGGGGATTCTTCTAGAAGCGCATTTGTGATGTTGGACGAGAAGGCCTGGCTCTCAGTCTCCGCTCTAATTCATCCCAAAGGTATTCTATCGGGTTGAGGTCAGGACTCAAGTTCCTCCACACCAAACTCGCTCATCCATGTCTTTATGGAGCGATGCTTTGTGCACTGGTCAGTCATGCTGGGACAGGAAGGGGCCGTCCCCAAACTGTTCCCGCAAAGTTGGGAGCATGAAATTGTCCAAAATGTCTTGCATTAAGAGTTCCTTTCACTGGAACTAAGGGGCCAAGCCCTGAAAAACAACCCCACCCCATAATCCCCCCTCCACCAAACATTACACTTGGCACAATGCAGTCAGGCAAGTCCCGTTCTCCTGACAACCGCCAAACCCAGACTCGTCCATGGACGAGTAATCTGATTCCTCCTTTAAAAAGTAACTTAGTTACTTTACAGATTACTTGATTTTAAAAGTAACTAAATTAGATTACAAGTTACTTTATTAGTTACATTCAGCACTTGCCGACAACACCCCTGCCGCCTCAACATAGAAATGACAACCGTTTTTGCCAACACTCACTTTATCGAAAGTGCATTTTTAACAGTAACATTCAAAAATGTATCTCCTGACATTTTAAGTTGAAATTAAAAATAAAGTTTTAATAAAAAATGTAATAAAGACAGTCTTTCTTGACTTCACTTAATAAACATACTCTCCCCGAGACGCAAGAAGAAAGCAAATATGTATATTTTTACTAAGGAAAATGACAAAAATAGTAACGCACAGTGACTTGGATAAATTACTTTAATCTGATTACTGGTTTGGAAATAGTAACGCGTTAGATTACTGGTTATTGGAAAAAAGTAATCCGATTAGAGTAACGCGGTACTGGCATCACTGGTTGTCAGACGAGAAGCGTGATTGGTCACTCAGAGAACACGTCTCCACTTCTCTACAGTCCAGTGGCGGCGCACTTTACCCCACTGCATCCCACACTTTGGTGATGTAAGGCTTGGATGAGCTGCTCGCCCATGGAAACCCATTCCATGAAGCTCTACACACTGTTCTTGAGCTCATCTGAAGGCCACAGAAGTTTGGAGGTCTGGAGCTCTTGACCATCAGCATGCGCTGACCCCGCTCTGTGATTTCACTTCGTGGCTGAGTTGCTGTTGTTCCCAATCGCTTCCACTTTGTCATAACACCACTAACAGTTGAGCGTGGAATATTTAGTAGTGAGGAAATGTCCCGAATGGACTTATTGCACAGGTGTCCAGCGATCACGGCCCCACGCTTGAGTTCTCTGAGCTCCTGAGAGCGGCCCATTCTCTCACTGATGTGTGTAGAAGCGTCTGCAGGTCTAGAGCTTGAGTTCTCTGAGCTCCTGAGAGCGGCCCATTCTCTCACTGATGTGTGTAGAAGCGTCTGCAGGCCTAGAGCTTGATTTATACACCTGTGGCCATGAAGGAATTGAACACCTGAACTCAATGATTTGGAGGGGTGTCCCAATACTTTTGGCAATATAGTGTATCTGTGTGCCGTGAAAATCTGACACTCGCACGAGAGTACAGATTATATTGTGTGTGTGCCCTTTGGTTGAGCGCGCACTGACTAAAGACCGTCTCTCAGAGCACGTGAGTACTTTATAGTTTTGTATATTTATATATTGGCATGCTATAAAACAAAAGTCTTGTAATTGCACCATGCATCTCGCTTGCAGAGCAAAATCAATGTGGAGAGAGAGAGAGGGAGAGAGAGAGAGAGAGAGAGAGAGACGTGATACTACTGAATCTCCAACACTGAGAAATTACGTTTTTTACAGAAAGTATTAAAACTACTGATTTAATGACTGATTTGCTCTGATCATCTGTTTGGGTCCGACCTACATGCTATAGTGCATAAATGTTCAGTACCATTGGTACTCACGCTACTGTAGAAAAACAAGTACCATCAGGATTTGAAAATGTCGAGACCGACTGTGGCCCTTCACATGCACTTAACCCTCTGGTGCTCTTCGGTCATTTCTGAAGTTTTGAAATGTTAAAACCACTGCTACATCGGAATATGAAACTTGGTGACTTTTCTAGCTTTAGGTATGTAAACACACAAAAAAATTGGGGTCATGATTCGAGCATGCTAATTGGTCGTTAAAAAAAAGTAGTGTTCATTGTCTTCGGTCATAAATGACCGACCATAGGAAATGAATGGGAAATCGGCAAAAACACACAAATTCTCCGAATATTTGTGTGTACAATCTACAAATCGGCTGAAAAAAAGTACACAGCAGTGAAGGGGTGACACTCTAAAACATCAAGAGTGTGATATTGACACATCCACTCACACACACACACTTATACACACACACACACACACCTATGAAAAACTGAACCTATGAACCCCATTTGGAATTTTTTAAAATCACTGCTTCATCAGAATGATATGAACCTTGGTGACTTTTCTAGCATTAGGTGTGCAAACACAAAAAAAAATTGAGGTCATGATTGGAGCATGCTAAGGGGTCGTAAAAAAATACTCCCACTTGTGCTCTTCGGTCAAAAATGACCACCATAGGAAATGATTGGGAAATCTGCAAAAACACAAATTCAAAGAAAAAAAAATCTATATTTCTAACAAAAACAAATATCGAAAACTTTATAATAAATAGTCTTTGAGATGTTTTAAAATATATATTCAAATCCATCAAAAAAAAAATCATTAAATGTGTTCAAAACAGAACTAGGGAATTCTCATAGAGACCTCTAGTGATTACATGATTGCATGATTTCTTAAATAATTCCAGGCTAATCTGCCTTCAAAAAAATATATATTTTGAAGGTCTAGTATCCATTTTAACCTGAAATGTATTTAAAAAAAAAAAAAAAAATTCAATGGCAAAAATAGACCATAATTATAGCATAAATATTAAAAAATACCATCAAATCATCTCAAAAGAAAAATAAATTGCACTGGTTTTACTGGGGTGGAGGAAGTTTAATTTTTAGGTGTCCGGTCACTTCTGACCGGGAAGATGACCAATGCGACCCCTAAACGAAGAGCACCAGAGGGTTAATTAGCTTGTAGATGGGCTAATTAGCTGATGTCCTGGTCTAGCGGAGGTGAGTAATTAGTGAAATTAGCTGATGTAGTGGCAATCTCGTACGAGTATTTAGGACCGCCGTTTCTCCCCAGTCCAGCCCCACACTTGGGAGTATTGACCATCCGTTCTCCTCAATGAGATTACATTCGGCTGGAAAACAAAACACAGTTTACCTCTGCCACAAGGAGAAAGAGAGTGGACCTAATGGATTACGATAGTCTAAGATGAATTTGTTTGTGTGCCCGGCTTAGCCTGTAAAACCTCCCTATTTTCAGAACTAATGGGAAATTGACCGAGAAGATAAATATGGATGCACTTTTGTTCTGGCAGCGATCATTTAGATTGCCGCTGACTGCATTGAGTCATTAGCCGACCAAGAAAAGCAAATGAGAGCGAGCGATCTGAATGGATGCACTCACAGCACCAATCTCAGCGAGGACGAATCATTAATTGTTGTTTTACTTCAGCTCGGGTACATCGGTCAGGCTTCCTATAAACCCATTTCCTGTAATGTGCATCGCTTTATTATCACAAACTGATTTTATTTTCGCCTTTTTAGAAATAAGGGTCGCAAAAAAGGTCAAATTATATTTATTTTTGTACTGTATTTTTCATGACAATTGTTCACATTTCCCTCTCATTTTGTTAATGTAATGCAAAACATGTATAGTTATAAAGTATTTATACACTAGCGTTTAAAGGTTAGGGGTAAGAGTCTCTTCTGCTCACCAAGGCTGAATTTATCTGATCAAAAATACTGTAAAAATAGTAAAATATTATTCCAATGTAAATCAGCTGTTCTCTATGTGAAAATATAGTGAAATATGTGATCAAAGCTGAATTTATCATCTTCAGTGTCACATGACCCTTCACTAATCACTCTCATATGAGGATTTGATGATTATTATCAATGTTGAATGTTTTTTGTAACATTATAAATGTCTTTACTGTCACTTTTGATCAATTTCATGCATCCTTAATGTATCAATTTAAAACAAATTGACCCCAAACGTTTGAATTATAGTGTAAATCATAACAGTATTTGTTGTACTGACCTTAATGTATGCTTATTATTTAATCAATTAATTATTTAAATCATCGCATTGCGCTATGTTTTAGTAAGGGTTATGCACAGTATTTTGACAATTGCATTAATGATAATTTAGGGCGAGAAATGTGCTTTAATTGTAATGAAAGTAATAACAAAATCATTTTTCTTGCCTAGTGCAATGGTGACGAAACCCACCCGAACACTAACTCTAAATACAGTGTGTTAGCCGACATGTGAAGAAAGTAATGCTCTTCACACATGAAAGCCGAGGTCTCTGTGACATTGGCTGGCTTGGTAAAGCGCTGGACGTTTAGTGCAGAAACAAGCACTCAAACGAGCCCTCCGAGCTCCATATGATCGCTCTTAACCCTTTCCACAAGGTCAGACGCGCTGGGTATCTGCCCAGGAACATGACATGCCATCAAGTGTTTGCCTAATCCGCACTTGAATTGCATCATATCAACACGCAAACACATTCCCAAAAAGTCCTGACCTCAGTCAACAGAGGAGCTGATAACTCTGGAAATATTCGGATGTGGATTGCATCCCACCGGCTGATTGTGAAAGTCCTGGATGTAAATAGATGTGGTTTTTTTGTGTGAAAAACTTTTACTTGTCGTATTTTAGCATTTGCACTGAATTCCCCCAGAGAAAGAGAGGGGGGGTGGGGGTGGGGGGGGGTCTAATGCTATTTCAAGCATTCTGACTTATTTACGCTGTTAGATAAACATGTTTCAAAACACGAGTTGGACGTATGACGGAGTATTTCTTTAGTTAGGATTCGAGTATGGCCCTGTATGACATCATAAAGGGTGGAATTCCTTATATGGGTCTCCCAGATGATCACACACACACACACACACACACACACACACACACATCAGCGAGAGCAAGAGCATGTCCATCATCGAGCTTTGTTCGGCGCTGGCGTTGTGTTTTTAGACACGAGATCAACAATGTCACTAAAGAAGTGTGTGTGTGTGTGAGAGAAAGATCACCTTGTTCAGCTTCACAAATAACCCAGCGTTAAGGGAACAGTGGATGCAGTTTGTGTTTCCGGAGTTCTGCAAGTGTGTGTGTGTGTGTGTTTGTTCCCGGTCATGAGTGGAAACCGCAGGCAGTGAGTGAAACTGATCATGTGTGTGTGTGTGTGTTTGTTCCCGGTCATGAGTGGAAACCGCAGGCAGTGAGTGAAACTGATCAAATGTGTGTGTGTGTGTGTGTGTGTGTGTTTGTTCCCGGTTAAGAGTGGAAACCGCAGGCGGTGAGTGAACCTGATCAAATGTGTGTGTGTGTGTGTGTGTGTGTTTGTTCCCGGTTAAGAGTGGAAACCGCAGGCGGTGAGTGAACCTGATCAAATGTGTGTGTGTGTGTGTGTGTTTGTTCCCGGTTAAGAGTGGAAACCGCAGGCGGTGAGTGAACCTGATCAAATGTGTGTGTGTGTGTGTGTGTGTGTTTGTTCCCGGTCATGAGTGGAAACCGCAGGCGGTGAGTGAAACTGATCAAGTGTGTGTGTGTGTGTGTGTGTGTGTGTGTGTGTGTGTGTGTGTGTGTGTGTGTGTGTGTGTGTGTGTGTGTTTGTTCCCGGTCATGAGTGGAAACCGCAGGCGGTGAGTGAAACTGATCAAATGTGTGTGTTTTGTTGTCAATCGGCGTGTAAGTGCATATAATGTGAAAAAAACACAGTATAGAGAACGTATAGAGAATCAAGAGTTATCCAGGGCTAATGCCATGACGTGTGTGTGTGTGACTCTTTAGCTCCGCCCACTGCATGCCTCCACGAGCTCAGCTGTGTTCAGAAAGAATCGGTTCAGTGTTTCTGTCTTTTATAAATATGATCAACACTACTCTCTAGATACTCAAGATTAACACCAGACTGCAGAAACTGTGTTATGGACCCTTTAAACACAAAACAGGCAGAATTTAACACAGTTCAAATAATCATCACTATTAGCTGACGCAATTCATTTTCAGTTAATTTTCCTCGAATATGTCAGGTGTACCTATTCTGTCTTTTTTTGGTTATCTACACTGTAACAGTGTTAATTTCGTTGACGAATAATTTTCGTCATAATTTTCGTCAACGACCTGTTTTCTCTGATGAAAACAAGACGATAACTAAATAAAAACTAGTGTTGATTAACAAAAACTATAACAAAAATCAACTGTCATTTTCGTCAACAAATAAAAACGAGAGGAGAATGTTAGTGAGGGACGATTAGGGAAGAGATCCAGTCAGAACTGATGTCCTGTGTAATGGATGCGCACATTTGATCTGAGCTGATCTAACCGCTGGAGAACACGGCTCACACATCCCCAATCCAGCGCTCCAGAGCGGCTCAATCAATAACACACATTTATGCCAGGATATTGTTTATGAACTAATGCTGATGAATAATGACAGTGTTTACTTTACCATGTTTATATAGTAATGTGTTTTAGACGGTTGTAGCAATGCATATTTTATCTCCTCATCTGAACTTGAATGAGCTCCTGCAACTGCAATAGTAAGGCGAGATTTTTTAAAATAAGAGTCCCGGTGTATTTCCAGCTGGTTTATAATTAAAAGTCACGCATTATATATTCGTTTTTGGTTACACAATAAACTGTATTTAGTTTCATTCCCATTTAATTCATAGTCAGGAGGAAAGACCAGTATTTGACACATATTCAATAAAGTATCAGGGCTATAATAGTTCACTAAAACCACTTTGTTACTTGAAATTAAATAAATGTTAACTGAAATTAAAAAAATAAATAAACAAACTTATTTGAAGCTTTAGCATAACATGATATACAAACTAAAACAGAAATACAAAGTTATAAAAACTATAAAGATGTTTTTAAAAACAAACAAAAAAGTGAATTGAGCTCTTTTGTGTATTTTTAATGTCAAAAACAAAATGATGTCAAAATGTCTGTTCAAGTGACAAGTGATGCTTAATGTATTACAATTGAACTAAACTCATTAGATTGTAGGAGACTAAATCTACTGTAGCTTTTGATCATACGATTTTAGTCGACTAAAACTAGACTAAAACTAAAAACAATTCAGGTGACTAAAATATGACTAAAACTAAATGGCATTTTAGTTAAAAGACTACGACTAAAACTAAATCAAAATATGCTGTCAAAATTAACACTGCACTGTAAACCCATATAAGTTGGCAAAACTCAAAAAAATTAGGCAATCGGTTACATCAAATTTAAGTTAAGAAATGTAAAGTTTAAGTTAGCAGAACTTGCAGATTTTTATTTTGTAATCATATATTTTATTTGCTCTTAAAGCTGCACTATGTAACTTTTCCGTCTGCTAGAGGTCGCCTGTTCAAATCAAAGGCGTAGTTTGATGACGTCACGTTTGAGCGCAGGGACATGTGGTCTTCAGCTCACAGCCGGTGGGAAAGAATCGAGACAGGACTCGGGCAGAAATCATGTTGGTGATGTGATTATTAACGTTACTGTAGTCTGAAGCAGAGCAGGACCGAGTGTTGAGGAGCTGAGGAACCGCTGGAGCGATTGTTAATAAGATGAGCGAAACACACGCCTCGCGAGCAGCGGGACTTTTATTATGCCACAGTCGCGGGCGCCACTTCCGCTCCTCCGCTCATGAGTGTGAGGGAACGCAGCTCTGTTGATCATATACACACATCTGAGTGTGTTGATGATGGGATGGCGTTACTCTGTGCGTTCTCTCGCCGGCTGCTATGACACTTGTTCACACTGCAGTGAGAGGAAAGCGCTTCTGCAGAATAAAACCGCAAGATATGATGTCATCGACAGGCCACGCCCTCACACGTCCCGGTTCCTCGGGTAAAATAGCATCTCACCATTTACAAATAGTTGGAGACATTATATTGTAAGTACTCAACTGAACACAATATATAACACTGGCCCAGTGGTGTTTGGATATTTAACTGAAAAAAGGTTACATAGTGCAGCTTTAACTTGAAATATTTGAGTAAGCTAAAATTTTTATTAATTATTTTTTTAGCAGTGGAAACTTGGCTAGCTTTAACCAGCTAATTCAATAAATGCCACCTTGCTAATTAGTTACACAATGCTTTGGTAGCCTTAGCATAGCACTTACTGAATGAGGACAGCAAATAATACATTAAATGTAGATCTGTTCTCAAACTAAGCTCACGCTTCTCACGTCACATGATGGAAAACCCCACACAACAAAAACTCTTCTGACCTAGCATAACAAACCATTAAACACTACTAAATCTCCCGCTTAACGTTAATCTTATACAACAAAAAAACATTTGACACTTGAGTGTCATGGCAAAGCATGCTGGGAAATTGAAATCCCAGCCCAGTTTCGGTTCAATTTAAGTCTAAATAAAGTCCATGAAACAATTCAGAATGACAGAAAATGGGTCCGTTTTGACAACTCAAAAGAAAAGGAAAGTTCTGAATACTCATAAAAGTTAATCAGACTGAACTAATGTGTTGAATTTGAGTTGGCTCTACTCAAACCAATTCATTATTGTGAGCGCTAGGGTTTACAGTGTACACTTTACACCTGCTAGCACTGTTTCATTTCAAATCTTTTACTTCCTTCTACAGGGAATAGATAAAGCAAAACCAGACTTCTCTGAAATTCCCAAGGGAACTAAAAAATGCGAATTCTTTCCCGTAGTTTGAGGGCTACAACCTAAACAGCTCTATTATCATTAAAACAATCACATCTTAATGGTGTTTCTTCATAATGTTTTTTAAAATGCATCTCGTGAGATTAACCCAGAATATGTTGTTCTAGTGTGTAAAGCACTTTGAGTCACTGCTGTGTGTGAAATACAAATAACCGTGCCTTTGCTTTTTGCACTGCAGGACGTGAAAACCCTTCCTTTGACAAACCAGTGAGCGTTGCACACCGCTGACCAGCACCATTATGCTTTATATATGTTCTCCAGGAGCATTAGAGGGATTTGAGCGGGGAATGACTATATTTATCAGCAGTGGCGATAAGTCATGAAGACGCAGGACTCCTGGCAGCTGTCATTTTGTGGCTGAATGAGAGAAATCGGTGTAGCGTGAGGCCACGGGCGGCGGTGGGATCATTCCACATGCAGATGGGGACTCGTGCGCATAAGGTGAACTCTGCACAATGCCACAGTTTTTTTTGTCCCTGGCTAATGTTGAGAATGAGGTTTGCCATCTAGTTACTGGCGGGAAAAAGAAGGGTGAACAAAGCCTAATCTAGCGCCCGATGTGTGGGTTTTTTGTGAATGCAAAGTCTGTCCAATCCCATGCTCGGAAACTGTGACCAATGCTTTTCTTGAGGCCAGCGAGATGCTTTCACAGTATGACATCCAGTCAAATCATTTATGATCGTTATAACTGGCATCAACAGCTGTCGATATTCAAAATAAGCAACATTACAGTGATTTTAATGCACTTAAAGGTCCCGTTCTTCGTGTTTTTTTGAAGCTTTGATTGTGTTTACAGTGTGCAATATAACATGTGTTCATGTTTCGCGTGTAAAAAAGCACAGTATTTTTCACACAATTTACTCATCTGTACACCGCTGTTCTCACTGTCCTAAAAACGGCTGATGAGTTCCTTGTTCTATGAAGTCCCTCCTTCAGAAATACGTAACGAGTTCTGATTGTGCCAGCGGTTCCCGTGTTGTGATTCGACAGCAGCTTAGCGCACGGAAAGGTCACGCCTCTTAACGGGAGATGTATGCGCTCAATGATCTCTACAGCGTCCCTGGGAAAGCCAAACAAAGGTGATTTGACTCCGGGATGAAAATAACAGCGTCTCGACGACATGGCGACAAACACACTCAAACGCAACACTTCCTTTTCTCCACGCGACACTTCCTCTTCTCCACGTGGGACAGCAACAAGACCACGCCCCCTTTTTCCGCGTGTTCTTGTGGGCGGAGGTTAGTCTGTTCTACTGTTCTACTGACGTCATTAATGAAGGAAGTACCAGGATGTAGTCCAAGCCGGCCGTTCGCTGTAGGCTTTGAAAGGGAACTTCTGTTAAATAAAATATCTCGCTTGGCATTGAACTTTGAGCTTTATAATTTTACAGGTATTATTTATGCTCTAACAGCAACATTACACACTAACTAAAGTTTGAACAATGGGATCACGAAGAACGGGACCTTTAATTTGGTCTTTGCGGTGGGGGTTTTGTACGGTGGCCCAGTAGTGCACAACACAACGCAATATAAAAAGCAAACATAAGTTCACAACACAACGAAAAAAAGCCGCGACACAACGGAAATGCCTCCCATCCACTCGGGGCACTCGGAGCGCGGTAAAGCTGCCACTGTTCTATAGAATCGGCAATCTTGCAAAGATATCAATACCACAATTAGTTTTAACAGGCTAACCATTGTTTATCGACTTTAAATATGAATTCAAATGCATTATAGCTGCATATTTAACGCGGATATGATGTCATCGACAGGCCACGCCCTCACACGTCCCGGTTCCTCGGGTAAAATAGCATCTCACCATTTACAAATAGTTGGAAACATTTGTGATATTGTAAGTACTCAACTGAACAAAATATATAACACTGGCCTAGTGGTGTTTGGATATTTTACTGAAAAAATGTTACATAGTGCAGCTTTAAAAAGTCTTAAGTTTTGAGTTCTAGGTCTTAAATAATTTTAAACAGGTCTTAATTTTCCTACGTCCATGTAACGCTATCTCCATTGCTCATTAAAATGCTCCTGCAGCGCTTTAGTGTGTGTGTGTGTGTGTGTGTTTATTCTGGGGTCTTGTAGTTCTTTCTTTCCCTAGTCCAACTATAGTTCGCTGTATTACAACTACAAATGAGACCAACATGCAGCTTGTATTGCAGCCAATCAGCTTTCGTGTCATATATATATATATATACACTCACCTAAAGGATTATTAGGAACACCTGTTCAATTTCTCATTAATGCAATTATCTAATCAACCAATCACATGGCAGCTGCTTCAATGCATTTAGGGGTGTGGTCCTGATCAAGACAATCTCTTGAACCCCAAACTTAACATAACTCCAAACCCTTAATATGTGGTTTAGGTAAGGTGACCAGATTTCTGAAATGGAAACCGGGGACATTTCGTATTTGAGAACACAAGTACAGACAAGAACGCATATTGAGAAACGTCCAGAGTCTCAGATGTTTCTCCGTCGTTCTGCATACGTCATCGCCTTCATCGCTCTGATTGGTTTTAGGTCTATCCAATTGCGCCCAGAGGCATTTGAGCGATGTCCGGCATGTCTGTTGGTGACGCCACTTTGGAAATGATTTGTCTATGAAGCTTTGCCAGACCATAACTCAGTTACTACTGAGAATGGTCTGGTTTTAACCAGGCTAATTTCCCACCCTAAGCGATCGTGCTATTAAAGCTAGATAGCACACCACTAGACCAGCCTTTTTTTGTAATACCAAACAAGATTCATGCATTTTGTTTGTTTTTATTGTCATGTGTGACTATTGTGCATCTAACATAATGATGGCAAATGTGGCATCCTAATTATGAAAAAAATGCTCGAAATCATTTTGATCTCACAAAAATCACAAAAAATTATTTATATACATATTTATATAGTGAAATCCTGGTGGGATTGATCTGTGAGGAAGTGCAAGTTCACTAATACTTTGTCCTGATTCTACATTTCCTTTTGTAAGTTTTTGTATTGCGTGATATAGATCTTAGTTTGAATTCATAATGGTCTTAAAAAGTCTTAAATTTGACTTGGTGAAACTCTTCTGCTCCCCAAGGCTCCATTTATTATAAAAAATATGAAAAACTTCTGTAATATAGTGAAATATTATTCCAATGTAAATGATCTGTTCTCTATGTGAATATATAGTAAAGTGTAATTTATTCCTGTGATCAAAGCTGAATTTATCATCATCACTCCAGTCTCAGTGTCACATGACCCTTCAGAAATCACTCTCATATGATGCTCAAGACACATTTATGATTATTATCAATGTTGAAAACCGTTTTTTCAGGATTTTTGATGAATAGAAAGTTCAAATAACAGCATCTGAAATAGAATCGTTTGTAACATTATAAATGTCACTTTTGATCAATTTACTGCATTCTTCCTGAATAAAACGATTCATTTCTTTAAGGCGAGACGCTACAGATGAATAGGGATTTTTTTTAAATGACAAGATATCACTGTGAAACTTCTCCAGTTTATTACTGGCATAAACATAAGAAAAAAATGTATTACAAGTTTTGTGTAAATTATGTTTTAATATGCAAATGAGGCCTTATATACTTAAATATACACTCATTTGCATACATTTCCAAAAACAAATTCTGGAAATTGGACCAGGTTTAAAATTCTTGGTTCTATTTTTTGACATATTAGATGAGAGGGCTTTTACAGAGGGGATTCTGGGTTTCTTATTTTGTGCTTTATTAAATTAGAGAATACTGACAATAGCCTTGAAAAAATCTATTTTCGCCATCCATTTTGGAGTTAAAGGACCTATAACTCAGGATAGGAATGATATATCAACAAATCCCTCGGGAAAAGCCTTCAGAATATAGTTCAGTATAAGACAGGAAGAGTTGGTGCTCCTGAAGTGGATAATCTGACTCCGAGTGTGAGGCCTTTAAAGTTTTATTCTGTATAACTGCATACATTTCTATAAAACCCCCAACCTACAAACAAAATATATATATTCAGTTCATTAATATCAGTAGTGTATAATATTTAAAACACATGGAAATTGATAAATTAATAAATTATTAATAGCAATAGCCTTAATCTAAAGAGAACTACCTTAACAAACACACACAACAGTCACACACACTGCAGACGAACTGTCCCTGTTTGTTGTATATGTCCATCTATAACTATTTGAATCTAATTCTGAGGGGGTTTCATCGTCTAATCTGTTGTTGTTTACTTTCTTTTTACCAGCTCTTGCTACTTGGTGTTTTCTGTGAGTGTTTATGAGCTGATTTCGGCGTTGTCTGCACTTTCTCTCAGGCGGAGAATACACAAGGAAGAGGCAGCGCGTATCACATAGTGAGGAATTCACATCGACCAATCAGATGTGGCTTCCGGCTGCAAACTTTCGCGGTTGGTCAGTTCTACAAAGGAAATGTCCATATTTGGATTAGCCAGCGCTGTGTGTGAGACTGAGAGCTTTATAATGAGACCAGGCATGACATGTTTCTGTGAATGGAGACGCACGAGAGCTCGCGCTAGAATAACTTTTAATGATTTCGGGTACAAATCTAAAGGCGCACGGTGACAAAATATAATGAAATAACCACCTTAATGTGTAATGTTGACCTTTTTTTTATTTTGACATGAAAGCTTACATGTTAAGGGAGCAAACTGGCCCAAAATCTCAAAACCTTAAAGGTCCCGTTCTTCGTGATCCCACTGTTCAAACTTTAGTTAGTGTGTAATGTTGCTGTTAGAGCATAAATAATACCTGTAAAATGATAAAGCTCAAAGTTCAATGCCAAGCGAGATATTTTATTTAACAGAAGTTCCCTTTCAAAGCCTACAGCGAACGGCCGGCTTGGACTACATCCTGGTACTTCCTTCATTAATGACGTCAGTAGAACAGACTAACCTCCGCCCATAAGAATACGCGAAAAAGGGGGCGTGGTCTTGTTGCTCTCCCACGTGGAGAAGAGGAAGTGTTGCGTTTGAGTGTGTTTGTCGCCATGTCGTCGAGACGCTGTTATTTTCATCCCGGAGTCAAATCACCTTTGTTTGGCTTTCCCAGGGACGCTGTAGAGATCATTGAGCGCATACATCTCCCGTTAAGAGGCGTGACCTTTCCACGTGCGCTAAGCTGCTGTCCAATCACAACACAGGAACCGCTGGCACAATCAGAACTCGTTACGTATTTCTGAAGGAGGGACTTCATAGAATAAAGGAACTCATCAGCCGTTTTTAGGACAGTGAGAACAGCGGTGTACAGATGAGAACATTGTGTGGAAAATACTGTGTTTTTTTACACGCGAAACATGAACACATGTTATATTGCACACTGTAAACACAATCAAAGCTTCAAAAAAACAAGTTTCTTCCCAAAAATAAAAAATTCTTACTGACCAAAAACTTTTGAACGCTAGTACAATGTTGCAAAAGCTTTCTATTTCAGATAAAGGCTGTTCTTTTGAACTTAATATTCATCAAAGAAACATTTTTTTACGTTGATAATAGTCATAAATGTTTGTTGAGCATCATATTAGAGTGATTTCTGAAGGATCATGTGACACTGAAGACTGGAGTAATGACTTGATCACAGGAATAAATGACACTTTACTATATATTCAAATTCCACAATATTACAGTTGTATTTTTATTCAAATAAATGCAGCCTTGGTGAGCAGAAGAGACTTCTTCTAAAAATCTTAGCGATCAAAAATCAAAGCGCACTTTCATTGTCCTAAAATAGCTTTGAGAGATTTGGTTTGATCAGAGGATAAAGACACCCACCGCTCTTAGTCAGGGTCAGCCTGCTGGCTCTCTCGCTGGTGTCTTTGATTCTGGCCGTGTCGTTGTTGTTGTGTGTCAGTGTTTCACCAGATCCTGATTTCAACACGGCTGATGTCTCAACAGAGAGATCATCTCCTTCTCCGCCTTCAGAAGCCTTCCCGCCCTCTCTCAGAGCCTCACCTCCCCCGGTTTTCCCTTCGTTCTCCGCTCCAGACTCGTCTCCCAGCTCTGGCTCCGGCTCCTCCAGGGGACTGGGGCTGGGCGTGAGCCCGGAGCCGTGCAGCGAGCTGGGGCTGGAGTGCAGGGAGAGGGAGGGCTCCTCTGGTTCTCCGTGCCGGGGCACGTGTGGGCGGAGGCCAGCTGGCTCCTGGATGAAGCCCACAAACATGATGCCCTGATCCGCGGCATCCTGGATCTGCTGAGGAGAGAGATAAACAGAGTAAGACTATATTTTTCTCGCTGAAAATCAATGCCAGTTCAGACCGACATGAGTTTCCACGTTTATTCTGCTTAAACAATAAGATTTGTTACAGTAGCCGACAACAAGAAAAGCCAAGGACAACTTTAAATCATCTTCCCCATGTGCTCCGAGAACAAAACATCACATAACCGGAGTTATTAACATATGAAAAGCCTTCTCACACAAGACAGAATTTCAGCTCTGAATTATCAAGGAATATTTACATATTATTAGGGGTTCAAGCGCAAAGATTTTTATTTTTCTTCTTCTGCTGTAAAACTGATAGCCCAAACTGTAAGGCCTAGAGACTTGACACTTGGCCAGATGGTAGGCCTCAATTTGGGGAGAGGCTGGCAAGGTATGACCCCGATTGGCCAAATCGCTACAGCGCTCAAAACATCAAACTAGACCATTTGTTGTAGACTCATATCATTGTAATCCCTAGGTCAAGACGAACAAAACGTATATCTCTGATTTCCTTTCCGCCATTTTGAATTTTGTCCAAATCGTACTTTTGTGAACTAGTATTAGGATTTTCGCCTGATCGGAACTAAACCAGTGCAAAAATATTCTATATCAATAATTGTGTGTGTGTGTGTATATTTATGCATATATATATATAAAATCGATCGCTAATGGGCACCAAAACGTTTGATGTGGGCGGAGCCACTTTCACTAAAATGGCTATAACTCGTGAACGAATTGAGATTTCTTTTCACCAAACTTGGTACACGTGTGTATGGGCTCAATCTGAGGTCACAGTAAAAATCAGAGGCGATTGGCCACTTGGTGGCGCTATACATTGGAATAAAAAAGAACTTTAAAATGTCTATAACCACCTAACCATTGAAAATTGTCATGCACTGTCTTCGTCCAAGGAGCCATGATAGTTTATAAGGACATTGGCGTTTCTCCAAAAAACATGGCCGCCATGGGCTAATGAAGTTTGAGTATACAAGGTTAACAGAGGCCAATCGGAATGAAACTCTGTGGGCACATCTACTCACAGCCCTAGAGATCTGTAGAATTTTGAAAGAAATCGGCCTCTAGGTGGCGCTAACCAGTTTTACATTTATGCATTTGGCAGACGCTTTTATCCAAAGCGACTTACAGTGCCCTTATTACAGGGACAATCCCCCTGGAGCAACATGGAGTAAAGTGCCTTGCTCAAGGACACACTGGTGGTGACCGCTGGGATCAAACCAGCAACCTTCTGTGTATCAGTTCCATGGTTTAACCCACTGGACCACCATCTCACACACCATCGTTTTACGCCTCAGTAATCACGTGGTGTTTCAAACACCCACACAATATGCATATCATATAATAGATCTCCTCATACTGAACAACTTTGCCTCATGAGCCACTGCTGTCAATCAAATCGTTAAATATTCATGATTATGTAAAAAACCTACTTTTGCAAACTAGTCCTAGGTTTTTCCACTCAATCTGAATAAAACTGATGCAGTACAGTCCTCTGGACTCTCTAGATCAATAATTATCTAAAAAAAAAAAACTTTGACCTTTACCCTTTGGTAGCTTTATAACAGGATCATTTAGAAAATGGGTGTGGCCAAGTGCAAGTTAAAGAACAATGTTTGTGGGACTAGTGGATTTTTTGAAGGGGCAAGTGAAAGAGAATTTTACTAGACAGATTAAAACATCAATAACAAAAAACTAGGAAATCAACAAAATGCAAGAATGATTCTGCATTAATTTAGCTTAAGTGGCGATCGATAGTGGATAGTAATATATAGCCTAATGTATAATAAACTGACGGTAACAATATTGCGCTGTTGACGCTCGCACAGCCTCTCGAGGAGAAATCAATGTTACTGAATGATTCAGCGTTTGAATGAATCGTTTGTATCAAAGATTCAATGACCTGTTCATAAATGACTGCCACATTCTTGAATGAATCATCCGTTTGAACGAATCGACTCAATGACTCACTCATTAAAACGGTCACCTGCCGCCACCTACTGGTGGTTTACTTTCATGTTTAAACATTCTTTCAAACTTTTTTTATTTGTATATTCAAAAACATTAAAAAAATGTTTTAATGCAGTTGTAATGTTTCAGTGTAAATTATTTAATTTGATTGGTAACAGCCCTACAGTGTCTTATTATTATAATTTAATTTATAGATCAAATTTAAGAATATAAACTGAAAGCTGAAGCATAGTCTATATTTAATAAGATTATGGGAAAAAATGCCCTTTTATAAAAGGTAAAAATATCAAAAATATGCAGATTTAAATAAGTCAAAGCTGATTGAACACTGTTGAGAATATGGCTTCAGAATAAATTATATTTACAACACACACAAAAAAATCCGGACAAGCACGTGAACAGGCTTAATGTCGAGGAGAAAAAAAAGTAGCTGGTAAAAAGTCACAGTGGCTGGTGGTCAAAAAAGTTAATTTCAGGCCCTGCTGGCCAGTATTTTCCAGAGCAATATATTTCATCAGCGCTCAAAACATAAAAAGAAGAAAAGCACGTAAACATTTGAATTGGGCCGTTATTTACAGCAGCATTTATTCTTATCATACCAAGCATATGATATTTTATTTACAGCACAATCATGTGACGGACCACATGAGCAGCCGTTCCCCATCACAAAACTCTAAATCACAATCCGAATGCACGAGGTTTTATCACTGAGGTGCTGCACATTTATTTGCGGACTTCCATGTGAGAAATAAAGGCGAACGGCGCACGACCAAACGTCACGCGCAAACGTCAGCGATTGGTTTTGGCAGATCCAATAGTTTTAAACTTCAACAGAGTTCCCGCCTTCAAGGAAGTGAACGCTTGTCAATGGAGAGCGGCCGGACTCTCTGAACAAATGAAATGTACTAGAGTTGTGTTGTTGAACGACATAAAAAGTTTCATTCGGAGAAAGTAGTTCCATTCATTTCCAGTTTCCTCATCGCAAGAACATTAAAAGCGATTGATATGCCACATTACCCGAACAATAAAATGCAGTTCAAAATAATATATGGCAGAAGCGGCTTTGGTTCTTCCACACCATCAGCTATTTGAAATTAGCAAGCGCTGATTACAATGGCAGCGGTCCACCATTGACTGCCCTCTGCATCCCAAATCAGTCGAGCATCTACCACTTTATTGTCAGTTCGCGTTTGGAAGCCAGTCTTTGAATTCTCATCAAACCAAATTGAATCGTTAACTGTCAAGGAATGCTAATGATGCCATTTTCCATTATGCTGCTTTAATAAAGGCCAGCCTGAGGCCTGCCTCCACTATCTCCATCTGACGCCTTCGCCCACACCAGCAGAATCACTTTCTGTGAGGTGCACAGGTTATTTCCTCTAAAATTAAACCGGGAACAGGCCCGTCCTTTCCAGTGGCATTGTTTAATGCATATTGAATGCTGACGCCGGGAGTCCTGTCATTATATTTGCAACAATGATGCAAATGAAATTGCATAGATAAGAAGCCGTTTTTCTCCTCCGTTGGTGAGGGGGCACGGAATAATTTCCGAGTTTGATGTGATGGGTGGAAGGATCGTATTCGTGATGGATCATTGCGATTAATCATGGCCGGATGTATATATAGTGTGTGTATATATATATATATATATATATAGGGACTCCGAGAGGGATCGTTCCACTTAGGATAGTTTGGGATTGGGAAGTCTTTTCTGCTAATCAAAACAGTGAAATATTATCACGATTTAAAATAGTTTTCTATATTAATAAAGTAAAGTACATTTCTGTGAAATTACCATAGTGACTGTGGTGTTTTGCATTAGCTGACATTGTAATGTAAAAAAGATGACAACTTTATAAAAATATTCTGCATTTCACAGGGTTTTAAGGATATGCCATATTCATTTATGATTTTGTAGTTGTAACAAATTGCTATGGTACAAAACCTATGGGCAGCTTTTCTGTGGTGGTCAAAAATGATGGGTTTTAATGTATTTTTTATTTCAATGAAATTAATGTACTATATTTTAGATCGATAACGTTTTTTTATTTTATATTTTGTATTTTTAGGAGATTTTATGGTAGTAAATTATATTTATATTTAACATTTATTACCCATTTATTCACTTTTTGAGCATGTATGTTTTTTTTAATGTTGTTTAGCAAAGCCAGGCATTATTAGGCTAGTGCGAATAGCACTTGCCAACAAGGCACGCTATTTGGTGTGAATAGACACTCTGTTAAGTTTATTATTATGAAAAATTCATAAAATATTGAAATCAAGATTTTCCAAAACATTTACTCTAAAACCACGAGAAAATCTAAAGCCATAAATCTAAACTAGTTGTGTTCCAAATCTGAAGTTGATTCAGTGAGATTTTGTGTGTGCGCAGAACCAAACACTTCCACTAGATGAAATGAATTTCCAATGCGCTCAGCATTGCATGTATCCTTCATGGAGCAATCCCATAATGCACTGCAAGCTCAGTGAAAAAACTATCCATTTAATATCCACCTTATAAGTAGTAAATAGCAGGGCTGAACTAATAACTGGCAAGTTTTAGCACAAATGTTTGTCAATATTTTAACAAATCTGCATGGTCAGATTTGAATATTCATGATTCGGTTATGTGTTCCTACTGTGTACAAGAAGCTAAACAGGAGCTTCTTACTTTCTTCACGTAGCCTTGGATGTGTTCCGTAATGGGAATCTGGTCCGCAGACATGCATTCCTCCAGCTTTAGATGGTGAGGCTCAAAGTCTGCCGGATTCTTCTCCCAGCTGGAGAGAGAGAGAGAGAGATAGAGGGTTTAATGTCAAACATACGCCTCTTAAACAGGTGTAGACCAGCGGTACATCACAGACAAACTTGAAAAAGTTCACTTTAGTGATCTGATTATACAGCAAGGAAAGAAAGCGTAAGTGAGACGGAGAACATCTGTTTGTGAGGTTTATTATTGGAAACATTTTGCACATTATTGGCAAAAAATGACGACATTTTCTCTAAATGAGCAGCTTTAATACTTGAGTGCTGCTTTTTCTCTCTGAGGTGATTCCTTGAGCACTATTAAAGGTGAAGGGCATCATTTATTCAGTGTTAAAATACTTTCTATGGCAGTTTAGTTTGCAGAGACAACCGTTTGGTGAGCATTTCGCATTCTTTCAAAAGCATTAAGATTATATATACACACACCGATCAGACATGACCATCCCTCTTTTGCTGCCCAAACAGCCCTGACCCATCGAGGCATGGACTCCACTAGACCACTGAAGGTGTGCTGTGGTATCTGCCACCAAGATGTTAGCAGCAGATCCTTTAAGTCCTGTAAGTTGCGAGGTGGGGCCTTCATGGATCGGACTTGTTTGTTCAGCACATCCCACAGATGCTCGATTGGATTGAGATCTGGGGAATTTGGAGGCCGGGTCAACGCCTCAAACTCGTTGTTGTGCTCCTCAAAGCATTCCTGAAGCATTTGTGCTTTGTGGCGGCGCATTATCTGCTGAAAGAGCCACAGCCACAGGGAATACCGTCTCCATGAGAGGCTGGACATGGGCTCAACAATGCTTAGGTAGGTGGGACGTGTCAAAGTAACATCCACATGGATGGAGGACCCAAGGTTTCCCAGCAGAACATTGCCCAAAGCATCACTGCCTCCGCCACGCCTTCTTCCCATAGTGCACCTGGTGCCATGTGTTCCCCAGGTGAGCCACGCACACACACCCGGCCATCCACGTGATGTAGAAGAACACGTGATCATCAGACCAGGCCACCTTCTTCCATTCCAGTTCTGCATGGGCACCCTGACTGGTCAGCGGCTGTGCCGCCCCATACACAACAAACTGAGATGCTCTGTGTATTCTGACACCTTTCTATCAGAACCAGCATTAACTTCTTGAGCAGTTTGAGCTCCAGTAGCTCGTCTGTTTGATCGGACCACACGGGCCAGCCTTCGCTCCCCACGTGCATCAATGAGTCTCGGCCGCCCATGACCCTGTGGCCGGTTCTCCACTGGTCCTTCCTTGGAGCACTTCTGATAGAGACTGACCACTGCAGACCGGGAACACCCCACAAGAGCTGCAGTTTTGGAGATGCTCTGACCCAGTCGTCTAGCCATCACAATCTGGCCCTTGTCAAACTCGCTCAAATCCTTCCGCTTGCCCATTTTTCCTGCTTCTAACACATCAACTCTGAGGACAAAATGTTCACTTGCTGCCTAATATATCCCACCCACTAACAGGAGATCATCAGTGTTATTCACATCACCTGTTATAATGTTATGCCTGATCGGTGTGTGTGTGTAAATACATTGCGTTATCACAAATACAACTAAACAATATGCTTCCAATATCTTTAACAAATTGTGATGTCAGATGTGTTTAAACCCCTTTTTGTACCGCAGTAGATGATTGACAGGTCACAAAAACATTTTGCAACCTTTTTATTGTCCTCTTTTTTATTCTGCTGACCAATGTTGGTAATACATTTGTAGACATTCCAAGAAATGCTGTTTTGGCTCGACCAATGGTGTGCGTTTGGAGGCGGGACTGTCTCTTTATAATTGTGAATGACTGCGACTCAAAAGCTGTTTTGCTTCTCTCCACAGGAATCCCGCAGAGATCCTCGTGAGGTGGCCCGTGTCCTCTCCTCCCGCTGATTCCAGCGTCTTCTCCTCCCTTCTGCTTCTTCTGTGTGACATTTGGGACAGAGATTAAACCCACTAACCCAGAGCTCGATCCAACCCCAAAGTCTCAGCGCAGCAGGGCCCTGACTCACCTCTGTCACACACATGCGCGCACACACACACACACACACACACACACATATGAATTCACACTTCCCGCCAACACGCAGCCATCTGCTGCCTGAACACATTCCCCTTATATCGTTCCTATCCTGCAGTCTGGGTTTAACATGGAGTTCAGAGCAGCGTATGAACAGCAGAATGAAAGGCCTGTCTATTTAACAAGGTAATTTAGTGCGATTAACAATAAGAGGAAGGAAAAACATGCTTTTTTGCAATTATTCATGGCATGTTTGTGAATTTCGTAATGTAAAATAGAAGATTTCCCACCGTCTGAGCAATCTGTGGTCAGCACAGCTTGCTCTTCCTGTGATTACTGGTGATAAAACACACAAAAGCCAGCAGTCAGCGTCCAATTATACTTCAAAATGCAACCTCGCTGCAAACTTGACTCCTGAAGTTTGGGGTCAGTAAGATTTAAAAAAAAAAGAAAGAAGAGAAATGAATAGTTTTATTCAGCAAAGATGCGTCAAATTAGACTGGGCAAACCTAGTCTACTTTGATTTCGCTCTGCAGCTCAGGCTGTATTTATTTCTATCCTGCTTCTGTTACAAATGTGCAGGGACCAATCACAAACCGGCTTATCCACCTGGCGTGCTATTGGTGGGTTTAACACAATGACGAATCGATGGAGCGATGGATCCTTGGTCTATCCAACTGATTGGTTGAAGGACTATCCAATTGTGTACAGAGTCATTTGAAGTATGCCCGTTGATCACGCCTCTTGTAGTCTGATTGGTTGAAGGACTATCCAATTGCGTACAGATTCATTTGAATTATGCCCGTTGATCACGCCTCTTGTGATCTGATTGGTTGAAGGACTATCCAGTTGCGTACAACAGATTCATTTGAACTTTGCCCGTTGATCACGCCTCTTGTGATCTGATTGGTTGAAGGACTATCCAATTGCGTACAGATTCATTTGAATTATGCCTGTTGATCACGCCTCTTGTGATCTGATTGGTTGAAGGACTATCCAATTGCGTACAGATTCATTTGAATTATGCCCGTTGATCACGCCTCTTGTGATCTGATTGGTTGAAGGACTATCCAATTGCATACAGAGTCATTTGAATTATGCCTGTTGATCACGCCTCTTGTGATCTGATTGGTTGAAGGACTATCCAATTGCGTACAGATTAATTTGAATTATGCCTGTTGATCACGCCTCTTGTGGTCTGATTGGTTGAAGGACTATCCAATTGACCTATCGGTAAGCCCCGCCCCCCTTAGTTACTGTTGTGGACTATCCAATTGACCTATCGGTAAGCCCCGCCCCCCTTAGTTACTGTTGTGGACTATCCAATTGACCTATGGGTAAGCCCCGCGATGTTTATCCCGAGATGTTTTTGGACACAGAATGTAGCGTTTTCTCTCCGATTGATGGTCAAACTTAACTGACGGTTTATGAAGTTTATTACATCGTTTTTTACAGCATAATAAATGCGCATTAACGTCTCATTCACAAACTCTCTCTCTCCATAGCATTATCATTAACATACACAGCAAATTATACAAAAACACTCACAGTAAACAAACATATACAGACCGTGTGCCTTCTCGGGGGGGCTAATAAACTGCGATAAAACTCTGATAAACTGCTAACGTTCGTTCTCCCTTTCACTGCCTGTAGACTATAATACCCATCAAAATAAGAGTCCCTCCTTAATAAGACTGATAATGCAGACCTTAAACATAGGAAATGTCAAAAATATATACAAAAACAAATTAGACAGTATATCACAATCAAATCTGTGACATGTAGACCTTTTGACCAACACTGTTCACGTTACATGACGTGAGAACAGTTAGTTATTTTAGTTTGTATGTTAGCAGGGGCTTAATGAGAGTATAACAACCAGAAAATGCTCTCAGGACAGCTGGAGTCAGTGTTACAGAACCCCGTTCACATCGTTTGACCATTTTTGTAGCATAAACACTATTAAACTGATGAGAGCTTCGGATTTCCCAATGTCTCTCTATGGCGCTGAAACCTAAAGATGTCCGAGTTCCGGTCCCAGCGCAACTGATACTCAACTGCCATTGGCTCATCTGCGTTCGAGGGGAGGGGCTTACCGATAGGTCAATTGCGTACACAGTCATTTGTACTATGCCCATTGATCACGCCTCTTGTGCAGTAGAAAATACAGAGCAGACTCCCCAGACCAATGTTCAATCTTAAAAGACTGAGCCTGGTCTGGTGATAGCCAGACAAGCGTTAAATTGATCTAAAGTGACAGTGAAGACATTTATGTAAGGAATAATTGACGACGGCCATTGAATTATTGAAAAATTATACACACCGAGGTGCTAATGCGGTCACGATGTGGAGGAACTTAAAAAATATATATTTTCCGGGACTTTTTTTGTGTGTGTGTGTATTATGTTTTTATTTTGACAATAAGACAGCAAGACAAGACAACACAACATAGGACTTTACAAGGAAACAAGAACCACAATAATAATAATAATAACTAGAGAAAAGGAGAAAGAAAATAAAAGAAAGGGGGGAAAATTGTACAACCTTTAAGTTAGATCAGTTCCATACATTTTATGAATTTTGAAATGCTATACATATGTTTCTAAGCGAGTGGATTTGAGCAGTATAAAGTAGACTTGTAAGTAATGAAAAGGGTTCAACTTTTAAGCTGTTATCACTAACAGTCGATAGATAGTTAAGAAAGGGTTCCCAGGTGGCTACACAGCCTGCAATATTATGAGATATTATGTCTAAGTCTTTCTAAGTGCAGAGTAGTGGAGAGTTCAGCCAGCCAGGATTTAAAGAGCGCTTTTGATGTCTTTTTCCATAGACATAGAATTATTTTTTTGGCCTCAACCATGCCAAATTGTAGGGCTTTCTGAATTTGATGGCCAAAACCATGGACAGAACTAGACCAGCCAAAAACAGCTGTAGCCGGGTCAAAAGAGAGGTCACAAGAATACGCTTCTGAATAGAATTTGAAAATTTCGTGCCAAAACTCGACTTTCGGGCATGACCAAAAGACATGTCCCAAGGTGCCTTCAGCAGATTCACACTTGTTACAGATAGAGGAGGTGGAAGGATAGATATGTGCTAGAATAATGAAGTCTATGTACTACTTTATATTTGATGCCTTGAGTTGATAGAACATGTACTTATGATCTTAATAGACCTAACCCAGTCCTCATCAGCAGTGTTGCACAAATAAGCAACCACAGCTTCAAAAACAAGCCCAATATTATATTATTTATTAACATCAATATCATTTATGATCAATTATTTTTTATCAATAAATGAGCCTGCAACATATTAAACTGAAACCTCTCGGAGGTGTGACAGATGTGATTTTACAAAAATCATCAAATTGCAATAAAGGGCACGCAATATCCTCCGATCAGCTGTGAACAGAAGAGGAGATGGAAAAAGAGAAAAAGTGACGCGAAGGCCAATTATGGTAACCCATAGTTCGGAGTTAGTGCACACATATTAGGAGCAGTGAGTAGTGAACACACACACACTGCAAACTGGGAAAAAGACCAATGTGCATATACTATCTGCCCTAAATAGTATTGAAAATGACTAATGTCACACTATTTAGGATGGATAGTCTGCACATTTGGACACGCAAGGAGCGCTGCAATATAGCCACATATTTATAATAAAATAAATTCAAACCATAACTACTTCTATTATTAGTATACTTGTTTTTTTTTTATAATAGCCTGTAATTTTAAATACATGATAAAAATATTGTTTTCCTTTTTTTCCTTACGATTGCCAATACTTTCCTCCCTGTTTCCTCTCCATCTCTGCACAACTCTCTGCTGGTGGCATTGTTTGTAAAAATGTATTGGGGAGCGCGGGGTTAGTTGTAACGCACATGTTTTAACCCTTTCCACGCATGCCAGAATCAACCATAGTTGCCATATCAACATTATTTAGAGATAAAAATAGCGCCAAAATTGAAAAATCTCTGGAAGATATCACTGAACATGTATTTAACCATAGCAAAAGTACATTTCTTACTTAAGTTTAGTTTTCAACTCTGTTTTTTGTGTTTATTTAAAATAAGACAAATCCGATAATATCTTAATCTTATCTCTGTTATTTAACGGTTGAGATCGTTCTTTAATGCTGATCTAACCAGCAGTCGCGATTTATATCCCAGTTGTGCAGATGGGGTGTGTGTTAACACTGCGTTACAATGAGCCCCTATTAGAAATATGCCATTATATTCTATACTTTTATGAGTTATTTTGAGAAACCATGAGAAAAGGGTGAATAATGTCTGAGTTAATGTTTAGAAATTATTAATTGTTATTATGTTTTGAACTCTGCTGTATTTAGTCAAACTCAAAAATGCTTATATTTTTAATGATTAAAAATGCCATTATTTTATTTTAAAAAGTTAATAATTGTATTTTGTTGACTAAATATTTTAGTTTGTCTTGTATATTTTTTTGATTATATCAGGTGACATTTTAAGCTGTCATTCGGTCATGTTACATTGTGCCCCACCACATGTTACAATGTACCCCACCTATGGGGCATGTTGTCACATTTCACTTCCATTCTTTCGGGGTAAATCAAGAAAAAAGTAGACACTGTATTAATGAAACAAAACCACATAAGTGTACTAGACATGTGGGAAACAATAAATACTCTGAACCCCAAGTGGATTTACACAAACTGAGAAAGTCAAAAAGTGTTAGGTTGTGCCCCGCTCTCCCCTACGTCTATTTACTAACTATCATTACGTGCATTTATAACGTCACATGCCTGCACGTTGAACACGATTTTTCTTCAATGAGGGGAGAAGGAGGCGGGGTGTATGAGGACGGATTACTACAGCACTAGTATCGTTGCACTGAATGGCTATTAGCTGTGAGAAGACAGTGTCAGGCAATGTATTGGACAAAACAGCGACCATAAATGTAAAGAAACAAAGTTGCTTATTATATTTTCCTAACAAGCAACCACATTTTTTAAAAATAAGCCCAAAAAACTGCAACCTGCGACTCGTGATTTTTTTTTAACGCGACTTGCCAAAAAAAGAAGCCTAAAGTCGCGTGTTATACGCGGACTTGGCAACTATGCTCATCAGGTATCTGAATACCTACATCCTTTTCCCAAGAATCTTTCAGATGTACACTCAAAAAAAAAAAAAGGTTCTATATGGCACCAAAAATGGTTCTTGGCTCGTAATCATAGGGGAACCTTTTTAAGTGCTATATAGCACTTCTGGTTCTTCAGTGGTTCTTCAGCGGTTCTTCACCGGTTCTTTGACTAAGGTGCGCTATAGCACCGCTAACTATGGTGCTATATAGCACCGCTACCATATACAGAACATGTTAACCCTCTGGGGTTCTTCGGGTCAAAAATGACCCGAAGCGTTTTATAAATTTAAAAAAAAAAATCGTAGCTTCATCGGAATGGTCCGAAACTTGGTGACTTTATTGGTACTTGGTATATGAACACCCAAACAAATTGGGGACAGGATTTGAAAAGTCTAAGTGGTCGTAAAAAAAAATTGTGCAAAACAGACAAAAAAACACACACACAAACACACAAAAACACAATTAGCTTTTGGAATGGCACGCGTTCATTTGTGTGTGTTTTTGTGTGTATAAGTGTGTGTGAGAGTTTTTTTGTCTGTTTTAGAGATTCACCCCTTCACTGTTGAGTCCTTTTTTCTGCATCCTGGCTGATTTGTAGATTGTATGCACAAAAAAAACAATTTTTGCCAATTCCCCGTTCATTTCCTATGGGGGTCATTTTTGACCCGAAGGTCCTGATTGTGACCCATAAATGAAGAACCCCAGAGCGTTAAGATATGGTGCTATATAGCACCAAAAGTGGTTCCTCTATGATTACGACGAAGAACCATTTTTGGTGCCATATAGAACCTTAGGGTAGATATGTTGAGCTGACCGGTGAAAATATCTTCCCAGGACATTTTCTCTAATTTTCCATGTGTTTTCCAGGACGAGTGGGAACCCTGCATTTGCTCTCCATTTAATCTCATTGCATATGAGACACAGTTGATTAATTTGCTGGAATATACAGTATGCATTGCTCGAGGTGCTGCTTTTTGGGCTCTTTTTTGAGCTTTGCAGACGCTGTTGCATGCAAAAGAAGCGCGTAAGGATTTTTCTTTGTGTTCCACAGAAGAATACACCAGCACGAGTAAATAAAGTCTTCTCGATTGTGGAGGAACTATCCATGTAAAGGCATTACATTTCATTCCTACAGGCTTAATGCACCTGCAGAACAGCGATCCACGGTGTTTGGCAGTGCTGAGGCTGTTTGTGGAAGCGGGTTAAACTTCGACAGCCGCTTGCTCACAGGAGTGCTGCTTCTGGGAATAAAAGGCTTAAAGCAGCACTGATCTAGATTCAGTTCGCTCAAAGGTTTCTGTTAGACACAGCTGGGTTGCACTGTTGGCAAACGCCTGCGGATCGTCTAAGTTTGTGTGTGTGTGTGTGAGTGTGTTTTCACCTCTCTCTATCTTTGCCCTCAGGAATGCCGATATCACTAGCGCTGTCAGATTCAACGCTTCCGGGTCTGCGGGCGATATCCAGCTGCGTGTGGTGGCATTGCCATGACAACAACCTTCCATCAAGCCCATGTATCCCAATCTTTAATCACTGCATTAATAATGTATCACATCTTTCTTGATGTCAGCTTATTTACCGAGCCATGAATAATGTTACTCAAGCATATCGGCCCTAATGGTTTCTGGTCTGTACCGGTACCCCCGCGAGGTGCTCTGCAATTATCAAAAAATGATGCATAAATCACCCACCCTTGTCGCCGAAGTGGAACTGTAACTAAAATTGAACATGGGATGCTTGACAGTTGACATTCTGAATTATAAACACAGTCCGCTACATGTCACTAGGTTCTGAGTAATGCTTTTTTTGACTCTAATCCCACGATGCTCGTTCACAGTTGTGATGTTTGCATCTGCGCAGGTCCTGTATTAGTGGTGCACCGCCTGAGTTTTGCAGGAGCTCCACACACACAGCGGCTAATCCTGATGTGGGAGAGCTGGGCCTGGATCCAGAGACTCCTCGTGAATATTAAACACTGTTTACATGTCATCGAATGAGCTCCATTCCGTCTTTAACCCTAGCGCTCAAAATAATGAATTGGTTTGAGTAGAGCCAACTTAAATCAAATGAACTTTTATGAGTATTTAGAACTTTCCTTTTCTTTTGAGTTCTCAAAACGGACACATTTTAAGTAATCCTGATATGTAGACTAACTTTAATTTAACTGATGCTGGGCTGGGATTTCTATTTCCCTGCATGCCTCCATGACACTCAAAAGGGAGAGCAAATGCTAAAATTATAAAAGTTTTTGTGTAGCCTGGGTGCCAGCCGAACTTAGCCCCGCCCACAACATTTGAGCTCGGGCAGTTCGGTCTGGACTTGATCTGTAGTGCCCGAACAGAAACTGTTCAAACCAATGAAATTGTCAGGGCGGGCTTTATACGATGATGGACAGATGATAAACAGTAACGTAATCATCACGTCATCAAAGGCGCTTGGGTTGAATTTGTTCTAATCCTAAACTGAGAACTCGTTCGTATATGCATTCACCTTCACTATTTCTCTCAGAAATGATGATGGTGTTGGTCAGTACTCTGTGTATCCTTAAATTATTTTTTACAACACCGGCAAACATCGTTTACACTCATCTTACTTATTCCAGCGTGCGTGCAGACAGGGTTGCCAAGTTTTTACAACAAAACTCGCCCAATTGCTACTCAAAACTAGCCAGAAACAAGCCCAATAGCTTTCTGGGGGGGGGGTTCTCTGGGAAAAAATGGCATTTGGGGGGTAAAATGTGTTATTTTGGCAGGACTGCCTGCTAAAATTCGCATTCCTGGGTCTGTATACCACATCATGGGGGTCGCTTCAACCCACAGATATGGAAAACAGCCCGTGGACTTGGCAACACAGTGCAGTTGAGTTCTGTTGACATTTGACAACTAACGTTATGCGTCGCTCCGTTGCTCTGATTGGTTGTAGGTCTATCCAATTGAGGTCTTTCCTGGTTTGGTTGAAACACGCCCCATAATCACAGCCCAACGGAGCAGATCAGACTCATATTCTGACTAGAATTGAGTATGACGACGTTAGGCTAGTTTTTGTGTGCAAGATTAATGTAAAGTGGGAGATTTAGTAGTGTTGGTAACACGAACACATTTACTATTAACTATGACTCAATAAACTCCTATTTACTGCTGCTTATTAATAGTTAGTTGTTAAGTTCAGGTATTGGGTAGATTAAGGGATGTAGAATATGGTCATGCATTAATAGGTGCTTTATTAGTACTTATAAACAGACAATATCCTAGTAATATGCAGGATAATAAGCAAATAGTTAATAGAAAGAATTGAACCCTAAACTAAAGTGTTACCGAAAACACTTATGGTGCTTAAAGGGTCATAACACACACACACACACACACACACACACGGTTTCTGCCAGTCTCGTGTTACTCTTGAGTATCTATAGAGTAGTGTTGATCCTTCATATCTCCCAAGAGTCTTTAATTTATCATATTTATAAAAGACAGAAACACTGAACCGATTCTTTCCGAAAACAGCCGAGCTCTTGGAGGCGTGCAGTGGGCGGAGCTAAAGAGTCACACACACACACACACACACAATATATGTTGGTGTTGTTCACATTATATGCACTTACGATTGCCAACAAAACACACACATTTGATCAGTTTCACTCACGCCTGCGGTTTCCACTCATGACCGAGAACACACACTTTCCACTCATGACAGAAACACAAACTGCATCCACTGTTCCCTTAACGCTGGGTTATTTGTGAAGCTGAACAAGGTGATCTTTCCCTCACACACACACACACACACACACACACACTTCTTTAGTGACATTGTTGATCTCGTGTCTAAAAACACAACGCCGGCGACGGCTCCTGTAACCCGAACGAAGCTCAATGATGGACGCACTCTTGCTCTCACTCTGGGTGATGTGTGTGTGTGTGTGTGTGTGCTCATCCGGGAGAAGTGCCCATATAAGGAATTCCACCCTTTATGACGTCATACAGGGCCATACTAAAAAAAACTACTTTCTGAAACTTGTTTGAATCCTGAAGGAGTGTGTTTGGCACAGAAATACTCCATCACACGTCCAACTCGTGTTTTGACATTGTGGCCATGTTTAGCATGAGAATCAACTCTTTAACAGTGCATGAAATAGCATTAAACCCGCTTTAATAAGACTTCAGTATACCAAATTCAGTAAACAGCTTATTAATAAAGCATACTATATACTGGCAAGCAGATGAACCCGGAATATGTTTTGTGAAGTTTCACGTTACACATTTTCCAACAGAAAACCAGTATAAACGCTTAATGTGCAGTTTAGCGTGTTGCGTTAATATTCAGGGATCATCTGCTCACCTGTATTTATAGACCCTTTTTTAGTTAGTAAACATTGTGATGTTTTTTGTGGGTGGAGCTTAGCTGAAGGCAGAACGATTCCCCTGATCGCTTCACTAACGCTAGCCAGTTTTTTTTATTAAGGTGAGCTTGTTTTTAAACAATGACTGGAATAATCGTTTCTGAATATGTACGGTCACTCTCTGTCCGAGGCCATGACTGTTATTTTAAAAAGTTAACCTTAATGGACAGAAGCAGATTGACTGACCCCTACACGCTCACTCAATGAATGGACGATCTGACAGCATGACCTCCGGTTGAGCCATTACACCCAGGACCGGCCGCGGCATAGGCAAACTCTTATTTTTACCTTCAACTTTATGCAAGCAGCTGTTCTGGGTACTGGGTATAAAAAAATCATGTCAGTTTTTTATAAACACATATCGCTTTTTTAATAGCCTAATGTTTTTACTCTACAGTTGTGCAGTTTTAAGGGGACATATGGCATTTTTTAAATGTATTTGCCAAAATTAGTAACGATATTTATATACAGGTTTATTTAAAATAGCAATTTTTTTTGTAAAATTCACATTTAAATATCTACATTTCTCAGTTTAGGCATACTTCATGGTGAAAATGTGCATAGTTTAGATCGTTAGATGCCTATAACTGTGCGCTTAATGGACACGTACAAGACTTGAAATACACAGATTTAACAGATGAGTTTTGTATGTTCGTACGATCCGAAGTTCTGCCTAAACAGCGCCTGGCACACACTCACTCTAGTCCGCTCGTTTTATTGCGTTTAACCACACGCAACAAACTGAGATGCTCTGTGTATTCTGACCCCTTTCTATCAGAACCAGCATTAACTTCTTGAGCAGTTTGAGCTCCAGTAGCTCGTCTGTCGGACCACACGGGCCAGCCTTCGCTCCCCACACTGTCAGAAAAAAAGGTACATTGCTGTCACTGGGGCGGTACCCTAAGGTACAAAACTAATATGTACCTTTAAGGTACTAATACGCACTCTTAAAGTACTGATATGTACCTTTTGAGGTACTAATATGTACTTTTTAGGGATGAGTAAGGTACAAAGATGTACCTTTTCACTTTTGTACCTTAGGGTACCGCCCCAGTGACAGCACTGTACCTTTTTTTCTGAGAGTGCATGTGCATCAATGAGCCTCGGCCGCCCATGACCCTGTGGCCAGTTCTCCACTGGTCCTTCCTTGGAGCACTTCTGATAGAGACTGACCACTGCAGACCGGGAACACCCCACAAGAGCTGCAGTTTTGGAGATGCTCTGACCCAGTCGTCTAGCCGTCACAATCTGGCCCTTGTCAAACTCGCTCAAATCCTTCCGCTTGCCCATTTTTCCTGCTTCTAACACATCAACTCTGAGGACAAAATGTTCTCTTGCCGCCTAATATATCCCACCCACTAACAGGAGATCATCAGTGTTATTCACTTCATTATGTAATGCCTGATCTGTACTTTTTCTAATTGGTGTCCATTTTATTCTTTGTCAGGAATCTGTTGATTAATAACATCCACCTCTGGAAGGATTGAATTAGCTTAACCCAAATCTAAACCAGGGAAGGACCAGCTTGGACGATCGGATGTTTTTTTCCCCACAGATCCTTCTTTCATCTCTCAGTTTGTTCTGTTTCCTCCTCATCATCCCCTCTCCTGCTCTCTCGTCTTCTCCTCTGGACGTTTTTGGGTCTGTTTGTTTTTGGAGAGTGAGAAATGGCTACATGAAGGTTTTCTTTCATCTGCTTTTTTCCTCCCTCTCCTCCGTGATTTGTGGGATTGGCAGGGGAGGAGTAGAGCTGTGCCCTGTTTGATATCTCGCCTTTCTCTTTCTTTCTTTTTTTCCCACAGGTTTATCCCTCAGGGCCGCTGCTGATGCGAGCAACTGTCTCCACGGTGACAGACGCCAAAGATAAAGCAAGGCAGCTTTGCTGAAGCCATCAAAGGTTGGCAGCCGTCTCAATACTATGATTCCTCCCAACACGCGCACATCAACACACGTGACAGAATCCCAGTCTGATCTTCTTGCGTCTTGTTTTGCTCTTGGTCTCTTGAAGACAAACAGAAGTCTGCACAATGAGCAACACATGCCCGCTCTATGGATCAAACAAATGTTATCATTATTTACTCGCTCTCATGTCTTTTTCTTCCATGGAACGCGATAGAAAAACTGCTTTTCACACTGCTTTACAGTTACCAGGGGCTATCAACCCACAAAAAGGACAAAAACACCCTCAAAAAATGACTATGAAAGTGGACTACAAGTCTTCTGAAGTCTTTGTTTGAGGAAAAGACCCTGAATTTAAGTCACTGTTCACTACAACCTCAAACCTCATTCATGCTCGTTGTCGATCCAGATTTGACTTTTTTAAAGGTCCCGTTCTTCGTGATCCCACTGTTCAAACTTTAGTTAGTGTGTAATGTTGCTGTTAGAGCATAAATAATACCTGTAAAATTATAAAGCTCAAAGTTCAATGCCAAGCGAGATATTTTATTTAACAGAAGTTCCCTTTCAAAGCCTACAGCGAACGGCCGGCTTGGACTACATCCTGGTACTTCCTTCATTAATGACGTCAGTAGAACAGTAGAACAGACTAACCTCCGCCCACAAGAATACGCGAAAAAAGGGGGCGTGGTCTTGTTGCTGTCCCACGTGGAGAAGAGGAAGTGTTGCGTTTGAGTGTGTTTGTCGCCATGTCGTCGAGACGCTGTTATTTTCATCCCGGAGTCAAATCACCTTTGTTTGGCTTTCCCAGGGACGCTGTAGAGATCATTGAGCGCATACATCTCCCGTTAAGAGGCGTGACCTTTCCACGTGCGCTAAGCTGCTGTCCAATCACAACACAGGAACCGCTGGCACAATCAGAACTCGTTACGTATTTCTGAAGGAGGGACTTCATAGAACAAGGAACTCATCAGCCGTTTTTAGGACAGTGAGAACAGCGGTGTACAGATGAGTACATTGTGTGAAAAATACTGTGTTTTTTACACGCGAAACATGAACACATGTTATATTGCACACTGTAAACACAATCAAAGCTTCAAAAAAACACGAAGAACGGGACCTTTAAGTATAAGAGAGATTTTAGTTTAAAAACATTGACAATAAATAATAAACAGAAATGTATTTATTATAAAATCTTTAAATTTAGGGTGCGTCCACACTTGGCATGTTTGGTTGGATTAAGACGAACCCTGGTGTGATTTGCTGATTGTTCCGATACCCTTTTTCCCTTCCCGATACCGATTCCGATACCTGGGCTCAGGGTATCGGCCGATAGCGAGTACTGATCCGATACCTGTGTGTGTATCTGTATATACAGCTGTATACACTACTAGCCCTGTATGAATTGCTAGAATTATTGGTAACACTTGAGTATGGGGAACACATATTCACTATTAACTATGATTTTTGCCTCAATAAACTCCTAATTTATTGCGAATAAATAGTTAGTAAGGTAGTTTTTCTAGCATTTAAGTTTAGGTATTGGGTAGGATTAAGGGATGCAGAATACGGTCATACAGAATAAGGCATTAATATATGCTTTATAAGTACTAATAAACCGTTAATATCTTAGTAATATGCATGCTAATAAGCAACTAGTTAATAGCGATAATTGAACCCTAAAATGAAGTGTTACCGAATTATTTTATGGTGTGCTTCAGACTTATCCCTTAAAGGGATAGTTCACCCAAAAATGAAAATTAGCCCATTATTTTCTCACCCTCAAGTCATCCGAGGTGTGTATGACATTCTTCTTTCAGACGATTAAAATAGGAGTTATATTACAAAAGTCCAGGCTAATCCAAGCATTAGAATTTGATTAATAGTTGCTCTGTTTTTGAAATCCATAAAAGTGCATCTGCCCATCATATAACTGCTCCACACGGCTCCGGGGTGTTAATAAAGGCCTTCTGAAGCGAATTGATGCGTTTGTGTAAGAAAAATATCCATATTTAAAACTTTAGCAAGTAAACTTGCGGCCAACCGCAATCGGTCGACCTCTGGGTGTGAACACAAAGACGCGCCGAAAAATGCTGGCGATAAGCTCATGATAATCGTCCCGGTGTGTACAGGCCTTTACACTCTCATTTAAAAGTTTGGGATCATAAAGTTTTTTTTAGTAAAGACATTATAATGTTACAAAAGATTCTATTTCAAATAAAGGAAGAATCAAATCATCATATGAGAATGATTTGTGAAGGATCATGTGACACTAAAGACGATTAATTCAGCTTTGATCACAGGAATAAATGACACTTTACTATATATTCACATAGAGAACAGATGATTTACATTATACTAATATTGATCAAATAAATGCAGCCTTGGTGAGCATGATTGGTCAATATCTGTCAGGCAAATTGTTGTTTATTATTTATTGTCAATGTTTTTTAATGTATAGAATTTATCTTGTTAACAATTTTGAGTATTTAAATAAAACACCCTTTTAAGCAATTTCAATGAATATATAAATATTTATGTAAAAATACGTGGTCATTTTTAAGCAAAATCCGCCTTATTTGACGTTCACTATTAGTGTGTACATTCCCTCAAATGTATCATTTTGTGTTCAACTGACAGGATATGGTTTCAAACAAAAGGCGGTCGGGTAAATAACAGTGTCAACTGTTCCTTTAAGATGAGCAATGGAGTGTGGATATTACTTCAATAATGAGTTTTTGCGTGAACATTCCTGCTTTTCAGTGCATGACACATTAAGATGAGGGGTCGTGCCAAGAGTTGATCTGACAGGCGCTGAACTGTGTAATGTTACAGTACGGCTTACAGATCCAGCTCATTCTGGAGCGCTGCTTCCACTGGAGCATTTCTCCCATACATGAAGGAAGAGTAGCCAAAAGATCAACAGTAATGGAGAGGGGTTTAGTGTTTGCATTAAACCTTGATTTGCTAGGAATGTGCTCCCTTTCTTCCGTGCACTAGATGCCAGTCGCCAATCTGGAACCTCTGTGCATTTTAACGGCAAAAACATTCAGATAAATGGGCTCCGCACTGGCCCCCGAAACCTGCTGGACCCAACACTAGAGGTCAGGATCATGTCCACAACACTCAAAGTCAAGCTGAATCTGTTTAACCCTCTGGGGCTAAATATTTTTAATAAAAAATTTAAAAAATCGTAGCTTCATCGTAATGGTATGAAACGTGGTGACTTTATTGGTACTTGGTATATGAACACCCAAACAAATTGGGGACAGGATTTGAAAAGTCTAAGTGGTCGTAAAAAAAAGTCACTCTCTGGACCTTCGGGTCAAAAATGACCCCCATAGGAAATGATTGGGAAATTGGCAAAAATATGAAAATACAGAGTTTTTTTTGTGCATACAATCTACAAATCAGCCAGGATGCAGAAAAAAAAGGACTCAACAGTGAAGGGGTGAATCTCTAAAACATCAAGAGTGCAAAACAGACAAAAAAACTCACACACACACACACAAAAACACAATTAGCTTTTGGAATGGCACACGTTCATTTGTGTGTGTGTTTTTGTAATGTATAAGTGTGTGTGTGTGAGTTTTTTTTCTGTTTTGCACACTTGATGTTTTAGAGATTCACCCCTTCACTGTTGAGTCCTTTTTTTTCTGCATCCTGGCTGATTTGTAGATTGTATGCACACAAAAACTAATTTCCCATAAATTTCCTATGGGGGTCATTTTTGACCCGAAGGTCCTGAGTGTGACTATTTTTTTTACAACCACTTAAGGCCCGGGTATACTTCACTTACCGCGCCCGGACGCGTCACGCGCGCAGCCCTGTCCGCGTGTCTTTCAAAGTATACTACACAACGGATGCGCGCGGATGATCGCGTTCGACGCATGCGCAGTACATTTTTTCCCTATGCTCTACCAGACATTGGGGGGCAGCACTGAGTCCTGTTATCAACGGGACATTCGCTGGGCATGATCGGAGAAGAACTGTAGTGCATCCACCATTGCAAGAAGTTTGGAAGAAATACTGAAGAATCATAAACGATGGAGAAGTTTTTCTCTCTTTTTTAAAGCGTGTTGTTTTTAAACCGGTCTTTGCACACTCTTCTTCGACGGCTGAACACTGTGCTCAATACTGTGCGTATTGCCACCTAGTGGACTCTTCTGTACTGCTGGCGCATGCGCTGTTGCACGCGGACCATCCGCGCGGTCTCGAAATTTGGGCTGCGCGCGGACGGGGTGTGCGGCCGGTCGCACGCCCTCCGAATGACGAAAATTACGTCATGCGGGCGGTGCACGAACGCGGACGGCCGAAGTATACCCGGGCCTTTAGACTTTTCAAATCCTGTCCCCAATTTTTTGGGTGTTCATATACCAAGTACCAATAAAGTCACCAAGTTTCGGACCATTCCGATGAAGCTATGATTTTTACCAATTTTTTATAAAACGCAAGATCCACTATAGTGGTAAAAATACTCAATGTGTCCACCGAATGGCACCGATATCATTTAAAAAATTGCTTTCATGAGGCCTAGGCTTGACTCTTAAATGAAATACAGCTTTAATAAAATAATTATATATATATATATATACATTTTTTATTATATTCAATGGGAAAAAACTGGTCATAATTATTGCATAAATATTAATTATAAATTATAAGATTATCTCAAAACACCAAAAAAGAAAAGAATATTAAATATATTTCATTGATTTTACTCAACTCTTTTTTTATCTAAATCCCGCCCTCCGGGTCATTTTTGACCCGAAGGTCCTGAGTGTGACCCATAAATGAAGAACCCCAGAGGGTTAAAACCACTTCAGCTCTGCACCGACCCACCTGTGGGTCCAATATTGCATCATCATAATCATTTAAAAAAAATCTATAAGTTGTGCAGCACAAAACTAGACATATGTGGTATTGTTTGAAAGATTAGAACCTCAGCTTTCTTGATAACCCAATCACTTTTGCATTTATGTTACATAGAAAAAGATAATAAGGTCTGAATTTGACCCCCCCGCAATGAGAAAATCATATGAATAATATTACATTTCATATTTATATCACACAAACTCACCAAAAATAGACAAGTCATATATCAAATGAAAGCTCTCACCCTCGAGAATATATTTTATTTCACCGATCCAACACTTTACAGTAACGTTATTATCAAAAGAATCACAAAGATGGAAATGACTCCTTTGAACAAGCAAACACATGAGTCATATTCCTGTTCGGATCACTTCCTCCGTGTGGAGCTACTACCCTCAAACGCTATATCGGCTCGTTCCTTAGGTTGTTTTCTTCAAAATGAGACTATTTTCACATGTGTGTGAGCAAGCATGGCCAAACCACACTGTGATATGTCACCGATGTCCAGATCAAAACAAATACTCTTATTATCCTTAGTTTTGATCGTCTTTGTTAGCCGCGATTTTTGACGACGTCATCACGTATTGCGCCATACGTCAAAAAAGCGGAGTATCTCAGCTCTCTATAGACATGTCGATCATGCTTCTAGACCAATCAGAGCCTGGGATCTCCCTTTACAAAGTTGAGGAGGCGGAGCCTTCTTTTGGATTTTCCAGCGGCAGGTTTAAATCAATGCAGATGACGAGATTAGATCGTTTGGACAGATTCATCTCAATAACTTTTTTTTGGAAGGAGATATCAAGAAAATTATTTTTTCCCCTGTTTACTGACACCTAGAGGAATCAACAGAAACTTTCTGAAGGGACATAGACCAAACGGGTTAAAAATGACAGATTTTCAAATAACAAATTATAAAACAAAATATGACTTTTTATATATGTTTATCATAAAATTGTGAATAAATACAATCGAATATATGCAATATTCCACCACTGTGTTAAAATGGAGTGTTGTCTGTAAAATGAGACCCGTTTTTATCAATTTACTCCAATGTATGTGGGTAGGGCGCTCTTTTAAATTCAGATATGCCTAATTCTCTAACAAATGCTGCAGAGCTGAAGTGGTTAAGGACAAACACAGTTCTTTTCAGTAAACCACTGTTTAATAAAAATAAATAAAGTAATTTTGTAAAACTGCTGTACCGAACCCGTACCGAACCGTGACTTCAAAAACGAGGCACGTACCGAACCGTCAGTTTTGTGTACCGTTACACCCCTAGTTAGACACATGTGGTCAAACGCACTGGAACAGCCTCTAAAAGACCTGCTACTCTCCACCGACTGACCTAACGCGTAAACATTATGGGATGCACGCTAGCCAGACGGGATTCAAACTCTGTTGGCTGGTGGACACAAGTTTGGTTTGAAGATGAGAAACGTCCCCAGCACAATGTTCTCTCTCCATTCCTGATGTCTAAAGGTGCGTTCACATCAGACGCGTTTCACGCGAGTGATTTACATGTTAAGTCAAAGATGCGAATAGACATTCGGCGATGCGATTCACACGAATGACACAGCGCGAATTGAGCGTTTGAAAAATCTGAACTTTGGCGGATATTCGCGCCGCGTTAACCAATCAGGAGCTTGCTCTAGTAGTGACAACAATAAGGAGAAAATCTAGTTTATATTAATCAGATATTAATATCTGGTTCAGACAAGTGTGCATATGATTATCACTGTGATATCATTAAATTACATGAAACACAACCCTGCAGTCTCTTTTAGTTAAATGCAAGTTCATGTATGATCAATAATACAAAAGTATAAGTAAAAGGTATAATAAGCTATACATGAAATAAAGCAAACAACTCAGTCAAACATTCAAAGTCAGCGCTAGTCGGCTACAGCGGTAACGTAAAGTTAAACAGCCTAAAGATATAAAGTAATGAAACTTCACTTTGCCCTCAGCCTAAACGATTTGCCAGGGAACAAATTATAGATCCATGAGAGCAAAGATCGGCCGTTAGATCTACACAAGACGAATTATAGCTGGAGACACCAGAGTCAGCGGCAGACGCCAGGAGGACTGGCCGAGGAAAGGCTGCTCTCGCCGGGGTTAATGAGCGCTGAGCACCGCTGATCCACTGGAGCTCACAACTCCACACACACCAGATCACATGTTCAGAGAGGAGCTCTCTTTAGAAACAAACCACAGATTTGAGCTTTAAACAACTACATTATCACCTGAAAAGTCTTAAAACTACGTTTTTTCACATATTAACAGTAGAATTTTAACAAAAAAGACGTGTAAACACAGCCCATGTCAGCCATTTCTAACGAGACGAGCCGCTGGCAGAAGCCCCTCCCATAACGCGAATTCACGTCTGTTGTGAGGAGAATGTCACGCGCGAGTAAACTCAAAATGTTCAAGCGTTATTCGCGCGATTTATTTGCGTCATTCGCGTCTGGTGTGAACGCAACATAACACACACTCACAGCGTTCGTCTGTCAGAGCAGAAACTAAAGCTGCTGTTCTCTGTTTTTCCTTCATCTCCTGTCGTGTACATTGCGCAAGCTTATTTAATCCATTAGATTAAAAAAACACATGGATTCACCCGCCCATAGACACTCCCCTTGAAGAAATCCGGACAGAAGTGGCTGAAAGTGGACAAAAGAGACGGATTAAAACACCAGGTGTAAACGGGAATGTGTCTCCCTCGTCTACCTGGGATCCGATCGAAACACATCTTAATACCAGCTGTAAACACGGCCTAAATATCATTAAACTTGTGCTGTGTTTGGTTATGCAGGAACACAGTCAGTGAAGCCGGATCTGAGAGAGGTTTGCAGACCACCAGCACTGAGGTAAGAGAAGTTTTCACCATCACATCACTTCCTTCCTCCAGGGAATCTCCCCTAAGAGGTGGACGGGGTCAGACACATGCCTGCAGTCTCACACTTCACACATGTGACTGTGGCAGCTGCCTGTGGTGTGTGTGTGTGTGGGTGGACGTGAGCCCGGTGTCTCCTGCTCAGTGCCCTTTACGCCGCCACCGCAGCCGGGCCGGTCTGGACTGTGTGTGCTGGCGATCCAGCAGCGCTCCCGGCAGGGGGTGGATGTGACTTTGAGTCGCTGTCACTGTTTTGCCAGAGGATTATCGAACCGCTCTTCTACATTCACCAGCTCTGTGTTGGTCTCGTGCAGAGAGACTTTGGGCTAACTATGAAGTCTAGTTCAGTGTGCAGCTTCTGACCACTGTGTGATTGACATGCTCAGCAACCAATCACAGGTGACATTTAAGAGTGGGTTCATTCACTGTATAAGTTTGCGATCAGAACTTCCCATTCTTTAATGTGGAGTCGGCCCACCCTTTGCAGCTCTAACAGCTTCAGCTCTTCTGGGAAGGCTTTCCTCAAGGTTTAGGAGTGTGTTTATGGGGATTCTTCTAGAAGCGCATTTGTGATGTTGGACGAGAAGGCCTGGCTCTCAGTCTCCGCTCTAATTCATCCCAAAGGTGTTCTATCGGGTCGAGGTCAGGACTCTGTGCAGGCCAGTCCAGTTCCTCCACACCAAACTCGCTCATCCGTGTCTTTATGGAGCGATGCTTTGTGCACTGGTCAGTCATGCTGGGACAGGAAGGGGCCGTCCCCAAACTGTTCCCACAAAGTTGGGAGCATGAAATTGTCCAAAATGTCTTGCATTAAGAGTTCCTTTCACTGGAACTAAGGGGCCCAACCCCTGAAAAACAACCCTCCACCAAACTTTACACTTGGCACAATGCAGTCAGGCAAGTACTGACCCCAAACTTTTGAATGGTAATGTTTGTCCAAATCTCAATATATTTAATTACATTTTTACTGCACCTCAAAACTCCTTTCCCGATGTCAGTAACCTGGTAGATTTTGACAAATCTGGTAATTAAATCTTCCTCAAAAGTGTGTATTCCATGAAGCCAGTCTCTTGTAAACACATCTTGCTCTCCAGGTGGACTGAACGCGTCTTTACTCCTGGATGAAGGAGCAGATTGGACCTGGAGATTTCGTGTGTAAAATGCATCTGGCGGTCGACTGTGGGCCGGGGTGAGTGGGGAAATGAATTGAAGAGAGTGGTGCAGAAAGGATTCACAGCAGTCAGTTGAGGGAAAACTGATTATTGTTGCATATAGTCTCAGCCTCAGACGTGACGCTCACCGGGAGTTGGCTGAACGTCTGATGCGTAAGGCACAGAAAATGGGAAGCACTTCGAAGTCGCCATCTGAATTATACTTGATTGTGTGTGCCTCGTTCTTTAATAGTCCGCCTGGAAACAAACCCGTTGTGATGCCAAACCCCATCATGGAAAAGGACAGCCGTCGTTTTTTTTTATAACTAAATCAACTAAACACTCAATTTGCGCCATTGTTGCAGTAAATTTGCAGTGTTCTTGAATGAATGATTTATTGGTTGCACACCGGTCTGTAATTGTAGGCACATTGATATCACATTCTTACTCCTCTAAACATGACCTGACCAAAACAAACTGTGATTGGTTGCTTTACATGTCAGTCAGACGGCCCCTGGGCGGTCCGTGGCCAATGAAAGCTGCTATGTAGTGCATTAGTGCCCGCCCACTTTTTCAGCAAGTATTTTTTCTATTAATTTCTTCCGTAGAGAAAGTCTTTGTTAAAGAGTTATAAGCAATGAACCAAACCAACCAGCTACAAGGAGAATCACAGCATCACAAACTTTGATTTGACGCTCAAAAGACGTACATTTTTAGCTTTTGTGAGCGAAAGAACTACAATCCCATGATGCATTGCAAACAGCATGAATTAGAAACAAAAGTACTCATTTAAAACAACATATTTTAAGTTTGTCAGTATTTTGTGAGAGTGAGTGTCATTCGCAGTGGGAGTGGGCGGAGCTAAAGAGCTCTTGTTCTGACTCTGATTGGTGGAATTTTCTGTACAGCATCATGGGTAATGTAGTTTTTCACCATAAATTCAGCTGTTAAACACGATTATTTTAAAACTAAGCTGAAATAATGCGGGCTGGCGGCTTCAACCGAAGCAAATCACATCGATTAACAACCTCGTCGCTCACAGCTGTGCTGACTTCAACGCTTTATAAGTTATCGCGCAAAATAATTTCCCTATGGAGGAAATTAATGGGGTTTTACTTCTGGAACCGACTGTTGTGTGCACTATGGAGTTCAGACCGAGCTCTGCCGTCAGATCTTGCATATATGACGTTAGAATATAACCAGGCTTTGCTAAGAGGATGTGGCGGCACCAAATCTATTGGACCTGATGAAGTCTTAAACGTAAAGTTGCAAGCACGCTGTGGTCAGATAGAGAGTGGGAAATGCTCATGAGCACGAAATTAGGAAGTCGAGTAGCATTATAGAGGATTTGAGGCAAAAAAAGCATGATTTGACCCCGGTAATAAATGCCAGCAGCAGCACCTGTGGAGTTCAGAGCAGCGGTCATGTTTTCATTATGTGTGTTGTGACCCCACCTGTCAGAGACTTTGATGAGCACTGCCCGGTAGAGATGGCGCTGGACGCTGGCGGGCTCGGGGCCGCACGGGTGGACGAAGGGATGCACAGCTGTCAGGATGAAGCCCTGCTGGTAGAGATCCTGCAGCTGAGACGGCAGCTCCCTCACCGAGGACAGACACAGCGTGGACGTCCCATCTGCCAGAGGACACACACGGGTGAGAACAGCGCACACCAACACACACTGGAGCTTTTGCAGCGCTCGAATAATAACATATTTCAGCCAAACAGTTGTTGCATAAGTACAGGACGGAATATTTAAAGTCACTACGAAATCAAGTGTTTATTATAAATGATTTATCCGTGCACACTGGCATTCAGATCCCAACTTCCTATGATCCAATCAATTCCCAAAGGACAAAATACATGTTTGTTTTCATTCCAGAAACCGTTTCACTCGGATATACGTCACAATACGGAAGAAAAGTCCGTTTCATGCTGACTTTAAGGAAGGAAGGATAGTTTATTGTCAGGATATTGTCAATATATTTTACAGTATAAAGTATATTTTATAATATGTTCAAAGCATTTAAATATGAGAAAAATGCCAAGTAGAGACTTCTGTGAGTAATATTTTTAATTATATATGCATGTATGTACTATATACATACATGTATATATTATTATTATTATTATTATTATTAATTATTATATAAATATCAAAACAAATGAAAAATGCCTATGATTTTTAAAACAATACATTCTTATTTATTTTTATTTTGTTATTTATTTTTAAATAAAATACAAAATATGATATATAATATAAAAGAACATACAATTTTGTTATTTTTTTTATTTTTATTTGTTTATTTACATTATTAAAATTAAAAAACATAAAAAATGTGAAAACATTTTTAAAATATAATTTTTATTTTATGTGTGTGTGTGTGTGTATATATATATATATTAGGGCTGTCAAAAGATTAATCACGATTAATCACATCCAAAATAAAAGTTTGTGTTTACATAATATATTTGTGTGTACTCTGTATAATTATTATGTTTATATAAATATTCATGTATATATTTAAGAAATATTTGCATGTATATACTGTATACATTTATATAATTTATATTATATATAAATATTTTATTTATAAATATAATAAATTTTTCTTAAATATATACATGCTTGTGTGTGTTTTTATATATAAATAATAATTATACACAGTTCACACACATATATTATGTAAACACAAACTTTTATTTTGGATGTGATTAATCGTGATTAATCTTTTGACAGCCCTAATATATATATATATATATATATATATATAACATTTAAATTAATTAATTTAATTATTTTTTAAAACAATATATATACATTTTTATTTTATTTTGTTATTTTAAAATGTTCAATAATTTAAATATATATTTTTAATTTGATATATAAATAAAAACATTTTAATATTATTTTATGTTTTTTATTTTTTTGATTATTTCATAATTTTTTTGCATAAAGCATAAAGAAACAGAACAGTGAATTAAATTCTAGGTTTAATTCTAGTTTGGAAATAATAATTTTGGGACTATATTTGCAAATAATTTTTCCGTCAAATATATTGTTAGTCCCAAGATTCTTAATGTTAGTGAATAAATGCATAGATCCGTTGTTCACATTTGGGTTCCCAATTTTTGTAAACAGTGTCAAAGGTTCCGGGTTCGAATCCGCCCATTTTGGCCATTTCTAATTATTGGGACTCGACCCCCTCAAAGTCTATGGTGGTTACGGTCCTGATATATTCATACTGTACATGCACACACACACACATAAAAAATACGACTTTATATATACATATATTGTCTTTATGAATATTTAATATAACCCCAGGTTTGTTTTTTTGCCGCACAGTGGACAGTCAAACACAGTTGTTTGTCCAACGCACTGTTCTCCGGGAGGATTTGCTAGTGTGTTTGCGCTGTTAGAGAGGATGAAGCAAGGGTTGCGCTAGCAACTGGTGCCTGACTAACCTTGTCTATGATTTAATGGGCCTGGTGTAAAATCCAATTAAACGTGATTGTTTAGCTGGACGTGAGATGAGAGTCTTTTACACAAGAGCTTTGATATCTTTCTGACAGCCCAGTCACGCCCAGCTCTGGCTGTAATGACTTACACTTGGTGGAGGGACCAGACATTTAGAAGTGGGAGGAACATTGCCCCCCATTTTAATCTAAAGTCTTGTCTGGGCATAATGGGAAAAGAGAGAGGGAGAGGAGGCATGCCACATAACAGACAGAACGTGTCAGAATCGGCCAGCTGTGCAACAACACAGCAGATCAGTCTCACAACGCAATCCAGACGGCCATATGCTAATGAGAGGGCATCGAGAGCACACACACACACACAGATGTGAAGGATTGTTAGTGTGCAGCTGAGACGTACATACACAGCATGTAATGTAAGAACATTTGAGAATTGTGAATTAATTCTCTGAGCCTTGTTTACATGTTTGAATGCCACCGTTTTACTAACTAAACGCACTATTTCTGCGGTATGTAGTTTGTTTGCATGCATGAAATGCCCAGATTATCTGTGAGATTTGGCAAAATGCAATACACAACTGAACACAGTGCAATTTTGACATATTTCCGTTTCCAAATGATTTCCGTATTCAGTATTTTTGTCATTTTTCAGTGCAAATATCTAACTAATCTTAAATCAAGATATTATGGAAGCTTGTTTCCACCACGGAATAAAACATAAAAAATGGAATTGCGACATTTTATCTCGCAATTCTGAGAGAAAAAGTCAAAATTGCGAGATGTAAACGTGCAATTGTGAGATAAAAAGTCGCAAATGTTTTATTCTGTGGCGGAAACGAGCTTCCATAAAATGCACTTCCTTTACAGCAAAATGATTTAAAATACTAAGTCTTGTTTTGTTTTGTTTTTTTAAGAGAAAACTTTAATTTAAATGGAAAACAAGTTTATTTTTCTACAGCATTTTTTTTCAGTCACTTATTTGTTATACTTTTTCTCAGAAAACGTTATATTTTTTTATTTAGCTAATCATGTAAATATCTAGCAACAGCGCTGTGTTCTCCAGCGAATAGATCAGCACGTTCAATTGAAATGTGCGCATCTGTTACACAGGACATCAGTTCTGACTGGATCTCTTCCCTAATCGACTCTCCCTAACATTTTCCTCTCGTTTTTATCCGTTGACGAAAATGACAGTCGATTTTCGTCAGTTTTTGTCATCCAACACTAGTTTTTATTTAGTTATCATCTCGTTTTCGTCAGTGAAAAAAGGTCGTTGACGAAAATTATGACACAAATTATTCGTCAACGAAATTAACACTGGTGGCCCCCAACTGAAAATCTTTGGGGCACAACCAGAAAATTTAGGGGTGCGCACCGTAAATCAACATGCTAACCAAATCTACTAATATCCACTGTATTACTAATAAATACTTTGATAATACAGGGGTCCAGACTAACATCTGAGAGCAGTGGCACCAGCCCCACTGAGGAAAATGTACTATCATAAAATTACTATTGTTTTGCATTTTGTTAATAAGTGCATTTACTAATAATAGTACATGTTTGTTTGTTGGAAATGTAATAGTGAAGTGCTGAGCTTGAATTATGCACAAAAAAAAGAACTTTTATTAACAACAGTAATGTGCAAAAACCTAAAAGTGTAATATTCAACTCTTATTAAATGCACTATTGTTCTTCAATAGCATCATACTGGATTAAAAGGAACACTCTTTACTTGTTTTCTGTGTAATCCAGTCACAATTTAAAGAAAAGGTTGTTTTTTTGTGACTTCCTACTTTTATCCATATATTAAATGTCTAATAAGTCAAATAAGTGCTCCTATGCCACCACCTACTGGTTATAGTGGTGTGTTTTTGTTTTTGCCATAAAGTGGCCAGAACCTTTAAACTTTTAGTTTTACAAATCATCACACTAAAAATAATGGTTGTAATAATAATTGGATAATATTTAGAGCTTTGAAGTGCTGGAAAAAAGTATGAAACGCTTGAATGTCACTCTTAAAAGGTTGTATGAACCCGGAGATGAATAATGTAAAAAAAGAAAAGAAAAGAAAAAACATTTGACTATTTCTTCCACAATACCATGGGGTGTTACTACATTAAATCCATGGTGAATGTTTATGATTTGTGGACTGAAACCCCTGAATGTTTCTCCTGGTATCCATGTCAGCTCTGTTTGATCTGATATCTGTGGTTTATAACAGAGAAATCTTGCAGTAGCGCTGTTATTAATACTGAGGTGAACTCAAATGCGCTCTCACTGGATCTCCCAGCGCTGTTTAGTAACGGTGTTGCGTGATCGAGATCGGCCCGCGTATGAGCTCGCGCTGCGATGTCTATTATTGCTCCGAGTTGATAAACGGGCCGCGCAGCACAGCTCAAACGAGTAGCACGGTTCCGTTCCGCTTTCGTTTCGTTTGCCGTCCGATGTTTCTCATATGTAACAGAAATGTCAGCTCTTATCAGTTGGGCACCAGTGCGACCTCCAACCAAATTCAGTCGCACCAGCAGGAAAAAAGGTCGCAAAATGCCACCATTTAGTCGCAGTCTGGAGCCCTGCTGTTTCTATAATGCAGTATATTCTATCTATGAGTCTTTATAAATATATTTATAGAATAGTAATACATACTTATAAATGGAGCTATAATTCATTATAAGCATGGCCTTCATAGAAAGTGTTACCGAGTTTTGTTGCTCCCAAAGTGCCTACATCCCTAATTATTGAGTAAGAAAATATTTGACTGCCATTTTTACTCAAAATATGATAACCACACTGCAAAAAATGCTTTTCTTACTTAGTATTTTTGTCTTGTTTTCAGTCCAAATATCTAAAAAATCTTACATTAAGAAGCATTTACTAGACAAGCAAAAGTTTTTGTCTTGTTTTGGGGGAAAATAACTCAAAATTAAGGGAGTTTTTGCTTAAAATAAGCAAAATAATCTGCCAATGGGGTAAGCAAAATAATCTTAATTCAAACAGAAAACAATATTATTTTGCTGACCCCATTGGCAGATTATTTTGCTTATTTTTTATTTTCCCCCAAAACAAGACGACAACTTTTGCTTGTCTAGTAAATGCTTCTTAATGTAAGATTTTTTAGAGATTTGGACTGAAAACAAGACAAAAATACTAAGAAAAGCAGTTTTTGCAGTGCAGATGCCATATGTACAGTATGCATTGTGATGAGTTGACCATGCTAATGTTTATCATACCGTATAAATCGTGAGCTTTGGCTTTACATCATATGCGTTCTACTCGTACAGTGTGAGTAGGTAACCTTGCTGATATCGCCCGCCTTTAGTAACTCTGGTTTGTGAGTGGTATGTGAATTAGACGCAGGGCTTTGCACAAGTGTCCCAGAGAGACAAACAGTCAGAGTTTCTGCTCACACTGTCATATAAACCAACCCAAACAGCTGCCCGGAGTGCGTTTGTTCCAAAATAAACCCAGTCGAGCGGTCATATACTGTGTGTCACATGTGCTCAATATGCTGGAAGACTTAAAGCCTAAAGATGAGCAGGAAGTCATGCCGTCAAGACTCTCCTTCTGCTTTTTAAACCTCTAAATCTATATTTATACCGAGACAAAGACAGATATGTGTGACTCGACAGCAGTTTTGTGGTGTTGCACAGCTAAAAATGCCTCCCAACCAAACAAACAATACCTCAACAATTTTAGATCCAGTCATGCTTGCAGATTTATCATGGTCTCTTGCAAATTGTGCAATATTTATCTGTTCTTTTTGCTGTAGATACAGAGCAAAAGTAGGTTTTTGCACCATGTGCTAATGCCAGGAGAGTTGCCAGACATGGAAATGTATTTTGCAATACATTATACTCTTCTGTATTTTAGTATTGTTGGCATTAGAAGTCACAGTTCAAGCCAGTTTTGCTGTATTTGCGCGGTACTAAAAACTCATTTCTCTCTCGTCTGGCTCTTGGCGAGTTAATTTTGGTGAGGTAAAAAGTGCAAAGACAAAAAAAAGTGAATGTGGCCACATGATGTTCTTCTTTTCTCAGTCGTAATTCCAAACTTCCATTGTAAAATAGCACACACACAAAAAGCAAAGGGCGCTTCAGGCAAATCATTGGCCAGCTAAAAATAACCCTGAATTGCTCAATCATATTCTCCACAAGCCGTGAGATAAAGCGAACGATGAGGAAAATAGTCCACAGATACAAAAGCCTGCACGGTTGGATCTGTTTAAGGATAATTAATCCTGGTATGTTTGATTAGATTTTTTGCTTTGTGTGTGTAAACAGTGACTCTCCCCGGAGGCAGATGCATGCTGGGTTTGCCCTCTCGCAGTCAATGCCATTCGCTCTCTCCTCTGGTATGTGCACTTTCTGTGTCTTGTAGACAAAAATAAGCACATTTTATCACATGCCACTGGGAAAACACATATTGCTTAAGTTGGCCTTAATCACTCCCTAAACGCCGACGTCTGTGGCGGCCGATAGAGAACCGTCTTTTTCAGCTCGTGAACCGGAGCAGATCAGCTTTTGATAACACATGAGATAATGTAGCTCTCATAGGGAAGCGCTCTATAACATCTCAACGGTTTCTCCTAGACACTAATGAGAAGAAATGGAGAGCAAGCCTTACAGTAACCTCACAAATACAGTCAAACTGAAAATAATTCAGATATAATCCTAGTGTGTGCTATAGTTCATTTGTGTAAGTGAGGAGAGCACAATAAAGTAAACGGTGACATATTATTCCCCAAAAACTCTTCATACAGTGACTTCCAGTGGGACCAAAATGATTCAGACTCTTTGAGTGTGAAGTGTTTTTTCTTTAGTTGATAATGTGACCTTTGACACCACAGACTGATCAAAACGAAGCATTGTTTGGTCATTGGTTGAGCTAAATTGGTATTATCTAATGGTGTAGTAAAATCTAACAGCTGATTGTAATCATTACATCCCTTTCTATTAAAGTTATCTGACATTATCAAGACGGATTTGTTCACAGTTTAACTAAACTATAGCGAATAAACTGATAATGTGAGAAAATGTGAACATATTTAGGGTTGACTGTATATACACTGCCGTTTCAAAGTTTGGGATTATGATTATTATCAGTGTTGGAAACGGTTATTTTCAGGATTCTTTGATGAATAGAAAGTTCAAAAGAACAGCATTTATCTGAAATGGAAAGCTTTTGTAATGTTATACACTACCGTTCAGAAGGTCAGAGGCGGACAGTAGTGGAGTATTTTTTCTCTGCTTAAAGGGTTAGTTCACCCAAAAATGTAAATTCTGTCATTAAATGACGTCCCCTCATGTCGTTGGACACCCGTCAGACCTCCGTTCATCTTCAGACACAAATGAAGATATTTTAGTGTAAATCCGATGGCTCAGAAAGGCCTCCATTGGCCTCTCAAGACTCATAAAAGCTACTAAAGACGTCGTTACAAAGTCCATCTCACTACAGCGGCTCTACAATAACTTTATGAAGCGACGAGAATAGTTTTTTTTGCGCAAAAAAAACCTAAATAACGACTTGTATAGTGAGGACCGATTTCTAAAACACGGCATCATGAAGCTTGGAAGCGTTATGAATCAGTGAGTCGATTCAGCGGTTCAGAGCATTATGAATCAGTGAGTCGATTCAGCGGTTCAGAGCATTATGAATCAGTGAGTCGATTCAGCGGTTCAGAGCATTATGAATCAGTGGGTCGATTCAGCGGTTCAGAGCATTATGAATCAGTGAGTCGATTCAGCGGTTCAGAGCATTATGAATCAGTGGGTCGATTCAGCGGTTCAGAGCATTATGAATCAGTGAGTCGATTCAGCGGTTCAGAGCATTATGAATCAGTGAGTCGATTCAGCGGTTCAGAGCATTATGAATCAGTGAGTCGATTCAGCGGTTCAGAGCATTATGAATCAGTGAGTCGATTCAGCGATTTGGATCGCCAAAGTCACGTGATTTCTGCAGTTTGGCGGTTTGACACGCGATCCGAATCATGATTCGACTCGCTGATTCATAACGCTTCGAAGCTTCACAATGCAGTGTTTTGAAATCGTTCCTCACTATATAAGTCATAATTTAGAAACAAAAACTATTCTCATCGCTTCATAAAGTTATTGTAGAGCCGCTGTAGTGAGGTGGACTTTGTATCGACGTCTTTAGTGCTTTTATGGGTCTTGAGAGTGTACATTGAGCCAATGGAGGCCTTTCTGAGCCATCGGATTTACACTAAAATATCTTCATTTGTGTCTGAAGATGAACGGAGGTCTAACGGGTGTCCAACGACATGAGGGGACGTCATTAATGACAGAATTTACATTTTTGGGTGAACTAACCCTTTAAGTACATTTTTCATGTGTCTGTACTTTATCAGTGTTTTTCTTTGGAAAACGTTTCCTTCGCAACATTCCATATTGAATATCATTTAATACTTAATTACATTAAAATTAAGTATTGTATACTTTTACTCAGGTAAAAGTAATCAGGGATGCTCATTTCCCGACTGATAACCGCCACTCATTATCCGAATATTAACCGTTAACTGATAAGATTATAATATTGAATTGGCATTAAAGCAGCACTAGGTAACTTTTCAACCTTCATAATATATTTTCAAAACTCTTGTGATGATACATCGACTTACAATAGGTTGAATGACACGTCTGCCATAGCCTGACGGGGTCTGTATCGTTTTTAATCGTACTTTTAAACTTCGGGTTTCGGGTAGTAACCCGAGAAAAAAAAGAACTACAAAATTCGACTGCTTTACGGCATATACGTCACTTCCACCATCACCTTAAATTTGGACGTGCGAGCCCAACTATCCTTTGTTTGCCGGATGTTATAGTCATGGCCGAGGCAGCACAGAAAAAGAAGAAAGCAAAGGTTTTGTCGGAGGAATGCAAAAAGAGGAAACGAGAAAGTGATCGTATTAAAGGCAGGACGAGGATCAACATTGGGCCAGCGTTTGCTCGTTGGCGTGAGCTGAAGGAGGTCAATATATTATATTGGTGATATATGGTTATTACCTAGCACTCAAACATTGAATTGAAGTACCATATAGTAGTCTGCATAATTAAAGTTCTGCATAATTAAGGGCGTGGCCACTTTGAGTGACAGGTGGATTGTCGTTTGTCTGCTGTCTGTTAGCTCCGCCCACGTCCCGCCTCTTTGCCCATTTTCTGTTATCCGGGAGTGACGCGCTGACAAGATGGCGACGGCCAGCTCGACCCGACTTTACACTTCAAAACTGCTCTTCAGATCCTACGGGTGACGCCACGGACACTACGCACATATTTTATTTTACAGTTTTTGTAGACACGTGTGGTCCAAAGAAAACACAGATAAAGTATATACTTGAAAAATGTACAAGAGTAGAAAGTAAAAATACATCACTTCTGTCCGCCTCTGCAAAAGGTCAGAAAGAAATGAATACTTTTATTCAGCGATGACACATTAAATTGTTCAAGAGTGACAGTAAAGACATTTATAATGTACAAAAGATTTCAAATAAATGACGTTCTTTTGAACTTTCTATTGATCAAATAATCATGAAAAAAAATTGTACACAACATTTATGATTGATAATAATCATAAATGTGTCTTGAGCATCATATGAGAGTGATTTGTGAAGGGTCATGTGACTCTGAAGACTGGAGTAATGATGATAAATTCAGTTTTGATCACAGGAATATATTACACTTTATTATATATTCACATAGAGAACAGATGATCTACACTGGAGTAATATTTCACTATTTTTACTGTATTTTTAATACAATAAATGCAGCCTTGGTGAGCAGAAGAGACTCTTAAAAACATTTAAAAACGTCCAGATCCCAAACTTTTGTATATCTTTGTTTGCAATCACAATTGCATTAATTTTTATAATCTATACCCTTCAATAATGCTGAAGAAAAACATCTCAGGACTGCGTTTGAGCAATCAAATGTTCTGGTTAGTCTGTGATTTTGTCTCAGCCTTGGGTAATATTCATTAATGTCAAGACATTTCTAGCTGGAAGAATTATTATATCAATTATTTGCAAATAACAAACTGTAAAGGGGGAAATGTGACATTTAGCAGTTTAATAATATTATTTTACTTGCAAAACTCCACATCTGTAGCTGTGTGCCACGGTAAAAGTTTATTTCCTGTGATTAATAATGCTAAGAGTAATAATGGTAACCCTTGCCCAAAGACATTAGACACAAAAACTCAATTACAGCAGCAGACTGTGGCCAATGCCGCAGAGACTATTAATAAGAAATGTAATTATTTTTACATTAACTCTAATACGCGACCCATCCAAGAGTGAATGATTACTCAGGAACGCATGCGAGCTTGTGTTTTCCAGCAGTGTTTTTTAAAGATTGCTCTTTTCTTTTTCTTCCAGGCCTCGTGAGCATCTCTGTCAGTCCCGCAAGAAGCCGCGTCTTTCCACTAAAGACTTCAGACAAACACGCTTTCCACTGCGGCGCGATCCCATCTCTGTGACCTTTAAAGAGATAGTTCACCCAAAAATTAAAATTAGCCCACGATTTACTCGCCCTCAAGTCATCCTCTGTGTGTATGACATTATTTTTTCAGTTGAACACAATCAGTTATATTAAAAAATATCCTGGCTCTTCCCAGCTTTATAATGGCAGTGAATGGTTGTTTGTTTCCAAGTCCACAAAAGTGCATCTATCCATCATAAAAGTGCATCTGTCCATCATAAAAGTGCATCTGTCCATCATAAAAGTGAATCTATCCATCATAAAAGCGCATCCATCCGTCATAAAAGTGTATCTATTCATCATAAAAGTGCATCTGCCCATCATAAAAGTGCATCTGTCCATCATAAAAGTGCATCTGTCCATCATAAAAGTGCATCTATCCATCATAAAAGTGCATCTGTCCATCATAAAAGTGCATCTATCCATCATAAAAGTGCATCTGTCCATCATAAAAGTGCATCTGTCCATCATAAAAGTGCATCTGTCCATCATAAAAGTGCATCTATCCATCATAAAAGCGCATCCATCCGTCATAAAAGTGTATCTGTTCATCATAAAAGTGCATCTGTCCATCATAAAAGTGCATCTATCCATCATAAAAGTGTATCTATTCATCATAAAAGTGCATCTGTCCATCATAAAAGTGTATCTATTCATCATAAAAGTGCATCTGTCCATCATAAAAGTGTATCTATTCTTCATAAAAGTGCATCTGTCCATCATAAAAGCGCATCTATCCATCATAAAAGCGCATTTATCCATCATAAAAGTGCATCTATCCATCATAAAAGTGTATCTATTCATCATAAAAGTGCATCTGTCCATCATAAAAGTGCATCTATCCATCATAAAAGTGCATCTGTCCATCATAAAAGTGCATCTATCCATCATAAAAGTGCATCTGTCCATCATAAAAGTGCATCTGTCCATCATAAAAGTGTATCTATCCATCATAAAAGTGCATCTGTCCATCATAAAAGTGCATCTATCCATCATAAAAGTGCATCTGTCCATCATAAAAGTGCATCTGTCCATCATAAAAGCGCATCTATCCATCATAAAAGTGCATCTATCCATCATAAAAGTGCATCTATCCATGATGGATGGATGCACTTTTATGCTTTTAACAACCATTCACTGCCATTATAAAGCTTGGAAGAGCCAGGACATTTTTTAATATAACTTTATTACTCGTCTGAAAGAAGAAAGACAAATACACCTAGGATGACTTGAGGGAGAGTAAATCATGGGGTCATTTTCATTTTTGGGATGAACCACCACTTTAACCTGCAGTTATATCACATTCATGAGCAAAAAGAGATGAGTATGGAGCGAATGAAGCATCAGATATGGCTTGGGTTGCGGAGAGAACGTGGCGTTCTGGAACACGGTTTGCACGAGTGTTTGAATTAATGATCTGTTGGAAGGAACTGCTAATGTTTTTACAGAACGTTAGGCAGTTTTATCTCATGACTATTAACGACACGCATGTGTTTACACCCTAGTTTTAATCAACGGGAACGATCCGGCGAGCCCGTCTCACTATGGTAAACGCCACGTGTAACGCGAGGCATATGTGAAATTCGTTTGTCCCTGATGAAAGCGGATTATTTGCGATGTCGTGTGTGGAAGTATTTCTCGAGGCTAGGCTCTGTGGAAGACTGCTTTATGTCATTAGTAGTCATTGCTCACAGTCGGCGCACGAGCCCCAGGGCACAGCGGCACGCGTTAATTACTTCACTAATGACCCTTTGTGAGGGAATCAAGCTGCGGTTGTGGAGCTGTTCCCAAATCTCTCTCCTCCCCTTCATTCCCCTCATATCTAGAACCTCTCCATTGACCGGCTTCAACAGTTTTAACAATTTAAAGAGGACCAAAAGTCTTGATTTTGTGTTTAGGCTCTACTAGAAGATTATTTCCCTCATATTCTCCATTGTTGCGGCTCCTCTCTTCCCAGTCTGTCAGTATCGCTCTGTTTAGTTCCTGTCTCTATGAAGCCCCTCCTTCTGAAAAGCACACTGTGCTCTGATTGGTCGGCTGGAGCAGTGTGTTGTGATTGGTCAGTTTGGGAAATGTCCCGCCCCTTACCATAACCGGCAATTTCAACACACTACTGACTAACTCAACCAGGCCACGCCTCTTTATTCTGCGTATTAATTATTATAATGAGGAATATCGTGACGTGTTGGTTCCCGGAAGAAACTCAGGTCGATAGAGGCGTTTCAGGAGTTCAGAAACACTGACACTGATATAGAGAAGAACTAGCCTGGCTCCGCCCTCCGCCGTACTTCCACTCAATTTTAATTTTCCTTCAGCTCTCCGTCTGGGACTGCGGTATATTCTTAGGTTTTCTCCGAACACATTTTAACCGGTCCAATCAGTGAACAGAGGGCGTGGCTGAGAGCGATGATGTTGATGTTGTGCGCTAGTTTGAGTTGTAGTTCAGTAATGGCGGCGGAGAAAAGATGCGAGCGAAGCCGTTCCTTCCGTTGTGGCAGCGCCGCCGATTATCCAGATTGCAAAAAATGCTTTTCTTACTTAGTATTTTTGTCTTGTTTTCAGTCCAAATATCTAAAAAATCTTACATTAAGAAGAATTTAATTATTATTATATTATTATTTATTATTTACGATTATTATTATTAATTCAAACAGAAAACAATATTATTTTGCTGACCCCATTGGCAGATTATTTTGCTTATTTTAAGCAAAAACTCCCTTAATTTTGAGTTATTTTCCCCCAAAATAAGACAAAATCTTCTGCTTGTCGAGTAAATGCTTCTTAATGTAAGATTTTTTAGATATTTGGACTGAAAACAAGACAAAAATACTAAGTAAGAAAAGCATTTTTTGCAGTGCAGAAGTTAAAGAGTTTTTTTGGAGGCCATGATGTTGTGTCCCGGGAAAAGTTTTATTTTCCAGCTCGCTCCGCTAGTGGTGAAGGAGTTGCCGAAGCCCTATTCGGACGGGGTCGGGAGGTATGGTCATCATTTACAGGCGCTAGTCTGTGATTTTATAGCCGTCCGTCTCCCACCACCCGCGTAAAAATCCCCGGCCGAATGACCTCCTGCTTTAGACAAACACAAGGTCTGTGGTCATTTAACTGCTGTCCGAATCCACATCTCTGAGTTTTCAAGAATATAACACTTCAAAATTCACGGTAACACTTCATTTTAGGGTTCAAAACTAGTTGCTTATTAGCATGCATATTACTAGGATATTAACTGTTTATTAGTACTTATAAAGCATATATTAATGCCTTATTCTGTATGACCGTATTCTGCATCCCTTAATCCTACCCAATACCTAAACTTAAATGCTAGAAAAACTACCTTATTAACTATTTATTCGCAATAAATTAGGAGTTTATTGAGGCCAAAATCATAGTTAATAGTGAATATGTGTTCCCCATACTCAAGTGTTACCAAATTCACTGTTTATATCCTTTTTGGCCCCTGCAGAGCACCGTACGGCTGCGCTTCGCTGTCATTTGGATGCATTTCTAGACTTGTATTTCTTTAAATGCTGGCCAGTATTTTCCAGAGCAATATATTTCATCAGCGCTCAAAACATAAAAAGAAGAAAAGCACGTAAACATTTGAATTGGGCCGTTATTTACAGCAGCATTTATTCTTATCATACCAAGCATATGATATTTTATTTACAGCACAATCATGTGACGGACCACATGAGCAGCCGTTCCCCATCACAAAACTCTAAATCACAATCCGAATGCACGAGGTTTTATCACTGAGGTGCCGCACATTTATTTGCGGACTTCCATGTGAGAAATAAAGGCGAACGGCACACGACCAAACGTCAGCGATTGGTTATGGCAGATCCAATAGTTTTAAACTTCAACAGAGTTCCCGCCTTCAAGGAAGTGAACGCTTGACAATGGAGAGCGGCCAGACTCTCTGAACAAATGAAATGTAGAGAGTCTGGTAAGACCAGGCTAGAGAAGAACAACATGACACACTAAAGACAGATGAACATGGGAAAACCCCTTAATTCAGGACTTTTGCACTGATGTTTTCCATTTAGATGTGATGCACCATGTGTGAGGTCTCTGATCTCTCATGCACATACTGAAAAAGATTAGAAATGTGACATTTACAGGTTTAATAATATTAGTTTGCCTGCTTGTTTTTCTGCATCTGTAGCCACGCTATTTCATTTAGACGCACTGCATGTTTGACGTCTCGTATTTTTTATGCACATGCAGTGAAAAAATGTGTAGGATTGACTTTTAAACAGTTTTCACTTAGAAATTGCTTGTACATTTCACAAATAATGATGGAAATGCCAGGTAACACTGAGGGCCTTATCACACACCCGGCACAATGCAACGCCAGGCATGACGCAAGTGTGTTCTGCTAGTGTCAGCCTGACGCAGCTCTCATGTTCACGTCCAGCTCCACGTTGTTTAAATATCAAACGCTCGGGCGCATCTGTTCACCCATGGGCGTGTGGTCTGAACACCAGGTGTGATCAGGAGCGTTGCTATTGTGAGGAACTGAAAACCACTGACCATTGACCAACACACACCTGCTCTAAAGTCAATAGCGCAGTATATGTGTGTTATTTAAAGGGTGTGTTTGTAAATATGAGCCTATAGGTGGTGCACAACACACACACACTCTGATTATTACACACACAGGGATGCACAGCAGCACACACACACACATTTAAATATTACAAATAAAAGGATTTGTCTCTGGAGAAGCGTTCAGTCTTTCCGCTCACATGTTAAAGGGTTAGTTCACCCAAAAATTTAAATTCTGTCATTAATGACGTCCCATCATGTCGTTGGACACCCGTTAGACCTCCGTTCATCTTCGGGACACAAATGAAGATATTTTAGTTGAAATCCGATGGCTCAGAAAGGCCTCCATTGGCCTCTCAAGACCCATAAAAGCTACTAAAGACGTTGTTACAAAGTCCATCTCTACAGCGGCTCTACAATAACTTTATGAAGCAACGAGAATTTTTTTGGTGCGCAAAAAAACCCCGAAATAAAAAACGCCGGACCTCTGATAGTGGCTGGGGGCGTGGCCAGCACGAACAAATAAAGGCCGGTCTCAAATTAAGGCCTGGGAAAAATTATTTCCTTTCATGTGCATTCAAGTTGAGCGTAATGTACAGTAGGGTTATGCCGAAGGAGCGAAACCATCGTGACCATCGTTCCCCGCTGGGAGTCTTGCGAGTGCGACGCACAATCCTGGTCTCTTCTATACTGAACCTAAACACTTTGCAGGGATTGCTCAGTAAATTAAATAGAGAATATTACTGATGCATATCTGCTATTGTAAATACTGTAGTCTCTGAGAGATGTGACGTGTGTTAGTCTGTGAAAGCTACACAAATGATCTGGACAATCTCTGAGCCTCTTGTCTTTTTTACACATCTTACTCTGCATTTAACTTAAACTATTTTATTTTGTACAAGAAAACAGCACAGGCTTCAAAATAAACTATGTTATTGAAATATTGTAAAGTTGAACTACTCGAACGAACATTTAAAAAACAATATGCAAAATCAAAATTGAATAGCTCCATAACGGATTGAGAAAAGTGCGCGCATTAGTTGGGTTAGAAAAATAATGAAATTATAGTTTTTTTTTAAGTAGAAAATAATATTTATGTAAAGAGATATATATTAAAATAAAAAGTGCTTAAAGGAACACAACTCTTCTTAAGTGGAAGGAAGCTTTTTCCCTCACGTGGAATATAGAAAGCACATTAGTTGGGTTAGTAAAATAACGAAATTATAGAGTTTATATCGAGTCTACAAAACACGAAAGAACAACAAATATATCACAAAAGCCTTTCTTTAAAGTGAATTTCATTTTGTATAAATTGTATCTGCATTTTAATCTATGTTTTATCAACCAAATTGCCCGGATTTAATAAATAACAAGCAAATAGCCTATAACAGACAATGACATGAGGTGGAGGCGGAGCGTGAACAGCGGCTTAAATGAACAACTAGAAAAGGAAAAAAACTTTAGTCAGGGGCAGCCCTTACTATTTATTTCAGACGGGCCTATATTTGATCCAGCAGGGCACAGAGGGAGTTCTGGGTTGAGCGGCGGTGCTGAGCGGAAAGAGCTTCAGAAATGAGCAGAATCTCCAGAAAGACGCTTCATCTCTTCTGGAGGAAATATTACCGCTCTTTCAACGCACACACCGCAACACAATATGACCTCATGTATGTTTTAAAAACACAATTCAACTTATAAATAATACTTTTTAATGGGCCACTTAAAAAGTTTATTACAAATAAATTAGTAATTCTAAAATGAATAAAATGAACAAAAAATTGCATTGCATTTGCAATCCTTTGAAACCCCCCCACTTCCCGCCCCTGATGATATCTGTCCTCTGGAGCGCTAGCGCTTTTCATTTAAAACGCTTTATTTAAAACAATTATTTTTTTCAAATAGATGGAATTCGAAATACAGGCCTGCCCCTAATAAAAGCCGGTGACCTTCTGCAGTTCAGGTAAATAAAGGCCCCGGCTTTTATTTGAGGAAATACGGTAACGACTTGTATAGTGAGGACCGATTTCTAAAACACGGCATCATGAAGCTTGGAAGCGTTATGAATCAGTGAGTCGATTCAGCGGTTTGGATCGCCAAAGTCACGTGATTTCAGCAGTTTGGCGGTTTGACACGCGATCCGAATCATGATTCGACTTTCGACGGTTTCTTTTGTAATGTTGTCTGGCTCAATCTCACAGAAAAGTGGGCGGAGTTACTGTAAATGGCCTCTGCCAACAGGTTTCTTTTATTTCCGCCTTATTCCAATAGACCAAAAACAGTTATTAGTAGTTTTAGTTAACATTACCACTCTTATCCAGAAGCGATTCAGCTCAGGTCACAGTGACACCTGTGCAATATGAGCACGGATGCTCTTTTCTCGCTCTCAGACGGGCTAATCTTCTAAGGACTGTTCGTTCTAAAGTACTAAGACACAAACAAGAAGTGGCAGCGACAGCTCCCCGGAGACATAATCATCCATCCAAGGCCAGATTGAGTGTTAATGCCTTGTTTAACCACATTCACATCTTTATAAACACTGCAACAACTCTAGTGGGAACAACTAGCTATTCCCTCCCAGCCAGATCAATCGGTGGAGAGGCATGTTTTGTCCCTTTGAGCTGGAGACATATGCCGTAGAGTCTGTTTCCCAGCCTATTACCCTGCACTTGACACTCTGAAACTCAAGTGTTATCTGGCAGACGGAGGAAAATGTTGATATGATGTATTTCATCTGTAAACTGAGATATAAATCATTTTATTGGTTTGCAAAAGTTGCTGTAAGTGATTACAGACTCGTATATCTGTTGTTATTGGGCTTTAAAACCGAATGCCACTGCACAGTGACATAAGAAATACATCAAGCAGTCAGTCGTGGCATATTGCAAATGAAAAATCCTTTGATTTCATGTGCGGCTCTAAAAATGAAACGGAGGTAGAGGATCAGCCACGGATGTTACACACCCTCACGTCGTTCCTAACTTTCTGTTGTAAAGATAGATGCATGGGTGGATGGATGTATAAATGGATGGGTGGGTGGGTGGATGGATGTAAAGATAGATGGATGGATGTATAGATGGATGGGTGGGTGGATGGATGTAAAGATAGATGGATGGATGTAAAGATAGATGGATGGATGTAAAGATAGATGGATGGATGTATAGATAGATGGATGTATGGATGGAAGTAAAGATAGATGGATGGATGGGTAGATGGATGGATGGATGGATGTAAAGATGGATGGATGGACAGATGGGTGGGTGGATGGATGGATGTAAAGATAGATGGATAGATAGATGGGTGGAAGGATAGATGGATGGATGGATGGGTGGGTGGATGGATGTAAAGTAGAGATGTTCCGATACCCTTTTTCCCTTCCCGATCCGATTCCGATACCTGGGCTGAGGGTATCGGCCGATAGCGAGTACTGATCTGATACCCGTGTGTGTATCTGTATATACAGCTGTATACAGTACTAGCCCTGTATGAATTGCTAGAATTATTTTATGGTGTGCTTCAGACTTATCCCTTAATAAAACATGAACAAATACATACAGTGAACTACTGTAATCATTACAGTATTTTTATTATCTGACATGCATTTGACAGTAATATTATTTATTTTTCTTAAGCGAAAAAGAACTTCAAATGCAGCCACAAATATATATATATATATATATTAATCAGAAAATAATCTCTGCAACAAAACAAGTGAAAAATAAGCAACCATCTAGGCATTATTATTATTAGTAGAGCCGTATTATTATTGCATAGAGACTCAGTTAAATCTACTGTACAGCAGGAGCCTAATATATTCTGTCAATTTAAAATGTTTTAAACCAAACAAATACAGCGAGCGAGCGCGGGCGGCTGCCATCCACACAGAGACGAAATACTGCTAAACAGCCAGTAAACAGCAGACATAGCCTACTGCTAACGCGTTTTCATTTCTTCTTCGCTGCTCTAAACAGTGGGTTCTTGTGGCAAAACAGCACAACTTCCTGTGTTTGCAATGCATTCGGAGCAGCGAGGAAGAACCGTGCAGTGGTTAGGCAAAGCTTGCGATCATAACTAGGTCTTGTTTAAGAAAATAGTATCGGATCGGTACATGGGTTCAAGTACTCGCCGATACTGATGGCAGAATTTTTTGTGGTATCAGTGACATTTCCGATACTAGTATCGGAATCGGAACAACTCTAATGTAAAGAAAGATGGATGGATGTATAGATAGATGGGTGGGTGGGAGGACGGATGGATGGATGGATGTAAAGATAGATGGATGGGTGGATGTATAGATGGATGGGTGGATGTATGGATGTAAAGAGAGATGGATGGGTGGATAGATGTAAAGATAAGATGTATGGATGGATGTATAGACGGATGGGTGGTGGGTGGACGTAACGATAGATGTATGTATGGATGTAAAGATAGATGGATGGATGTATAGATAGATGGATGTATAGATGTAAAGATGGATGGATGGATGGATGGATGGATGGATGGATGGATGGATGGATGTAAAGATAGATGGATGGGTGGGTGGGTGGATGGATGGATGTTAAGATAGATTGATGGATGGATGGATGTATAGATAGATAGATAGATAGATAGATAGATAGATAGATAGATAGATAGATAGATAGATAGATAGATAGATAGATAGATAGATAGATAGATAGATAGATAGATAGATAGATAGATAGATAGATAGATAGAACGATCGATAGGCAGTGGATCCGCCCTGAGCACTGTATCCTGATGGCCCCGCCGGTCTCGTCCTCCTACAGGACGCTCACGCCGTACGGCTGGAGGCGAGAGGCTCCGAACGAGCCGTTCCTTTAAGCCGGTGAGATCTGCAATTTTCTGCCGACTGAATTTTCCAGACGCTAATCAGACGCTACAGCCTATGTCTGATGGGATGCATTAAAGGGGATTTGTTTTCCAGGTAAAGAGGTTTTATTAATAGCCTTTTAGTAGAATTCAGTCATTTGCTTGACAGGACGTCTCAGGCCCAGGAGTCCACTGACAGCCCTGTTGCTAAGTGACAGCTCTTGGGAAACAAGCTCTGTTAAATAGAGGAGGCTTGTTCATCAGCGTTATTTCTGTATCCATTGATGAGCGTCTGGAAAAGCTAAGAATATTACTCCGTTGCCATTGTCAGAGGGCTTTAATGGGCCCAGTGCAGCAGTCACACTCAATCTAACAATCAAGTGCTATTCAACCTGTGCAACAGTCATCACGGCACAAGTGAAGAAATCAATTTGATGTACTCTGATTGTGGCTCTTTTGACATGATATCGGAGCCGCTGGGCTGTTAATTCATGATTTCACACGACTGCTCCCTGCCGCTGTGTGACATGAGGCTGTGGCTAATCCTGTGGGATTTAAGCAGTAACTGGACGGAGGTCTGTGCGGGCGTTTGTCCGTCAAGCTCCACAAAGCAAATTGAGGGAGTGATGCGACGCTCGCGAGGCAGTTTTATGAATGTCGTTTTGCTTTCATGCGAAGTGACATGAGGCCTGATGTGACGGAAATCACAATATAAATGCAATGTGTTGCATCTCAGTATGTTTCAGTATAAATATGATGATTTGCTGCTCAAGAAACATTTAATGTTGTCATATTTCTATGGAAAATGTGAAACATCTTATTTTTCAGGGTTGTTTAATGGATAGAAAGGTAAAAAGAACGGCGTTTATTTGAAATCTTTTGTTTCTCTTCACAAAGCCAATATGCAAGGAGGCGTGATAGAATAATGATGAGATAACACCTGAAATAACAAAGGACATAATAGCCCGCATTAATGAGCTGCATAATGAATGAGCTTCAGGTAGGCCTATGTGACAGAGAGCAACAGAGCAAAGGAAATGTATTTTGTTGTAGTTTGTTTTATTTGGAATGTAATCAACAAAGGCCTATTATATTTTAAATGATCAGAAGATTTGACTACACTGCAAAACATGCTCTTCTTATTTGGTATTTTTTTCTTGTTTCCAATCCAAATATTTAAAATTCTTAAATCAAGATTAATTTATTGTCTTTATTGTCCCCAAGGGGAAATTCTGCTTAGGCACAGTGCAGAGTTGCTTCATAAAAGTAGACCTAAAAAAAAAAAGAAGAAACTTAACAGAATATAATGATGTATAACACCGCCGACTCGAGAGGGTTAACATTGAAATCACTCGCTCCTGACGCTGTATTTACGTTTGGTGTGAACGCAGCATAAGGGCTAGATTCTGTGGCTCAAGATGATTTGATTGCACCCTATGATGCCATTTTTCATAGTGGAAATTTTGCCACCAAATCCATGAATATTGGGGTGGCAGTGGCTCAGTGGTTCATGTAGGTTGTCTACAAACTGGAAGGTTGGTGGTTCAATTCCCGGTTCCACCTGACCAAGTGTCGAGGTGTCCATGAGCAAAGACGCCTAACCCCAGGTGGATGGCGCCTCCACCATCGGTGTATGAATGAGTGAATGAATGGGTGAATGTGAGGCAATATGTAAAGCGCTTTGGTGGCCATGGGTCTTTTGAAAGCATAAATGCAGTCCATTTACCATAAAAAACAGATCATCTTCAGACCGAACGTTATAAAAAGCTTTTTGATAAACCCAGTCGTTCTCGAATAACACGCAAACAATTTTGACGGAGAACACGGCAAATTGGGCGCAAGGCTATATCTCCACAACGCTTTGGTGTATTCAGACCAAACTTGGTATATTTCATCCCAAGCATGACCTGAGAATACATACAGTGTTTCGGCACAGTGTCAACTACTGGTCAAAACAAATAAATAAAAATGCCTTTTTGCTGATTGTTTGCTCAAAAATCATAAAATTGGTCTCTTCTGATTCAGTGCCAAGTCGAATGATACCTAATTTTCCCATATTGGCCATTGTGGGGCGTCGGCCATTTTGAATTTTGTCCTACAATGCTGTATTTTATGAACGCATTAGCGTATTGTTAAGAAACTCTGTATGTGTCAACGGGACCATGCCCTGAAGCTACTCAAAGTATCGAGACAGCGCCACCTTGAGGTCAAAAGTAATAATGAAATGTCTCGATAGATTCCTTGGGTCACGCCGAGAACAATGATACAATTATGCCATATTTGCTTGAACTTGCTATCCGCCATTTTGGATTTCTTTGAAAACCTACTTTTTCTAACTCCTCTAAGACCTTTGGTCTGATTTTCACCAAAATTGGCTCGGATCATCTTCAGTGTTCAGACCCAACTTGGCACATTTCATCCCAAGCATGACCTGAGGCTACATACAGCGTTTCGGCACAGCGCCAACTACTGGTCAAAAGATATAAAAATGTCCTTTTTGCTGATAACTTCTGAATGGTTTGCTCAAAAATCATAAAACTGGTCTCTTCTGCTTCAGTGCCAAGTCGAATGATACCTAATTTTCCCATATTGGCGATTGTGGGGCGTCGGCCATTTTGAAATTTGTCCTAAAATGCTGTATTTTATGAACGCATTAGCGTATTGTTAAGAAACTTGGTATGTGTCTACGGGACCATGCCCTGAAGCTACTCAAAGTTTCGAGACAGCGCCACCTTGTGGTCAAAAGTCATAATGAAATGTCTCGATAGATTCCTTGGGTCACGCCGAGAACAATGATACAATTATGCCATATTTGCTCGAACTTGCTATCCGCCATTTTGAATTTCTTTAAAACCTACTTTTTCTAACTCCTCCAAGACCTTTGGTCTGATTTTCACCAAAATTGGCTCGGATCATCTTCAGTGTTCAGACCAAACTTGGCACATTTCATCCCAAGCATGACCTGAGGCTACATACAGCGTTTCGGCACAGCGCCAACTACTGGTCAAAATATATAAATGTCCTTTTTGCTGATAACTTCTGAATGGTTTGCTCAAAAATCATAAAACTGGTCTCTTCTGCTTCAGTGCCAAGTCGAATGATACCTAATTTTCCCATATTGGCGATTGTGGGGCGGCGGCCATTTTGAAATTTGTCCTAAAATGCTGTATTTTATGAACGCATTAGCGTATTGTTAAGTAACTCGGTTTGTGTCAACGGGACCGTGCCCTAAAGCTACTCAACGTTTCGAGACAGCGCCACCTTGTGCTCAAAAGTCATAATGAGATTTCCAAAATTGCGAATAACTTTTGATTACTTCTGCCGATTTGACCAATTATGCCATATTTGCTCAAACTTGCTATCCGCCATTTTGAATTTCTTTGAAAACATACTTTTTCGAACTCCTCCTAGACCGTTGGCCTGATTTTCACCAAAGTTGGCTCAGATTATCGTCAGACCATACCAGCAAAACGTTATTAAAAGCTTCCTGATAGACCAAACCGTTCTTGAGTAACGCATCAACAAATGTGTTGGCATGATGCCAAGCTGATTGTGAGGCCGTAACTCCACAACACTTTGGCGTATTGACACAAAACTTTTTATGTGTCACTATGGTCCTTTTGTTCTTGGCCCCGATAACTGCTGCTTGCAGCTATATTTGCTACTTTTCTATTTTGTCATTGAGGCTTTTATAATTATATCCTTGCATTCAGACCAACAATACGAAAAGCGTAGCATCTTAGAATCTGTGTTTTTAGGGGGAAATCTGCAGAATAGATGTACATTGTGAGCTGAGATTATATAGTGAAATGATATGAAATTGTGTATGGATGCCAGACTCATTGCATTCCTGATTTCTTGCCTGTGTGTTTGTGTAGTTGAGTAAGAAGCAAAGACTCCTCTGATCATGATCTCCCATAAACAGCCTTAGAAATGTCCACATTCCTGTGGGATTTGTACTTTAAACATTCCATAATGTGCATACATACAGTAAAAAGTAAACCCTCTGTAATTGCTACCAGAATGCAATGGGAATGAACGCAACTACACTTTACATCTGCATGTCAAAGGATGACAAGATTGCTTCAGTGTTTACAGACAGCAATAGGGCAATGTCCTCAAAATAGCTGACGACATACAGGAAGTTCTTCTTTTTCGTTTCTATGAATTGTCATTCTTAAGAAAGTCTTTTAATCGTGCAAAGGAAATAATGAAACTGGCCTTTCCCTTGTACAATGAAGTCTTTGCAGAAGCATTCGTTGTTTAAAGCATCATTGAAAGCTTCTCTTTAGGGCTTTCTTCTCATCAATGAGACTGAATAGGTCTAAGTATTGACCCGCTATTGGATCCTAGGGCCGCTTTTGAAATATATGATTTGTTCTTGGACTAAAATGTTTTAAACTCTAGCACTAAATTTGTTCGCAATCTTTAACGTTGGCTAGATAGACTTGAAAATGAGACACCGTAGACCTGACACTTCCTAACAAAGAAATAAACCTGTATACTTTGTTATTCCCAAATGCCAATCATCTCATGGCAGACGTGTGAAAAGAACGGAACAACAGGTGGTGGATCGTCATGGAAACAGATCCGTGATTCCAGCATGGGAGGCTGATTCCATGGAAACACAAGTCCTAAAATTCACTCAAGTTGGGAGTGGAAATATGAGAAATTAGTGCGTTTGAGAAAAGTCCATCTGCAAAAATAACCTGACAAAGATTTTCATCAAGCTCTAAAAGAAAACGGTGGATGATAGACGAGCTGAATCTAGCGTCACTTCAGCTCTGATTAGAGTCCAATCCAAGTATGAATGGAGATTTTTGAGAATTGAAAAGAGTTCAATGACAAATAAGGATGAAAAGGGAAACCAATTCAAAAATGCTACTCAAATGCATAAGCCAAGTTCTTAAAAATGCAATCATATTCATGATGTCTTCATACATTTTTGAAATGGTTCCATCATGTTCAACAACAACCAACCCCCCCAAAAATAAATACTTATTAATTAAAAAAAATATTCTGTAATATCGTAGCACATTAAATAATATACACATGTATGTAATGCATTACTTTTTCAAGGGAAAGGTAATTCAATTACAGTAAAATAAGGGATTACTTTTAATTCTTCTGTAGTTTAGTTACTTGTGACAGATTTGCATTAAAGGACAACTTAATGCAATTCTATGCCCCGTATACTAGCGTTATAAGCTAATCTGTTTTTAGAGATAAAACTCTTTACATTCGATTTTCATGGAAACGCATCCCAGAGAACGATCCACTCGGTAACCATGTGTTAATTACCCCTAGGTTCATTTTTCACCGGAGTTGTCCTTTAAATACTTTATAGACTATAGAATAATTCTATATAAAACAATAGTACATTTAATGTTACAATTCTATGTTAAAATGTATGTATATCTCAGGCCCTGTGTGCTCTAGCACCCTGCAGACAGTTTTGGCTGTTTCCACTAGATGGCAGAAAATACTGGAAAAAATTATTTGGTGACACTGGGATATTGTATTTATACCACTGTATCTTTGGAGAGATTTGGGTAGGCGGAAATGACATAAAAAACTACAGACAAAACTCTTTTTTCCAGTATTTGCTGCCATCTAGTGGCAACAACCCAAACTGTCTGCAGGGTGCTAGAGCACAGGTCCTGAGTTACACACTTTCATAATTAATTTATAACCCAAAAAATCAAAAAGCGCCTCTTTTTTGGGGTTTATTACAGCTCAGACAACATATACTCACATGTGTATCACTTTTAGCAGTGGTTTATGAAACTACAAAGGGTTTCCTGCAAAATGACACCAGTATTGTGTGTTTAGAGACACTGGATGTGGGAAGCTTTCCAATTTGGTTCGGCCAAATCCAGGCGGAAATCCCCAAAAATGGTCCCAGCGCTAAGGAGGTTAATGTAACCTTTCCCCTTTAAATACTTAATTCAAGAATAATTTATGCACTTTTATATTATTTATTTGAAAGAATGAAAAGAGCAGTTTTATGTTGTTCCTTGCTCGACTGGTCGAGGCTGATGTGGGATTTGGAAAGTAATAAGTAATGCAATACTTTTTAAATAGAGTCATTAGTACAGTAATCGAATTACAGTGTTGAAGATGTAATTAGTAGCTAGTAATTACTTTTCTAGAGATCTGCAGATTTATCCTGTGATAGCCTAATATACTTGTATTGTTTTGCATTCCTGTCATGTGAGACAGTATTTTGGATAGATGGATGGAAGGATGATAGGTGGATGGATGGATCAGAGATGGATAGATGATGGATGGATGATAGATAATGGATGGCTGGATGGATGATAGATTGATGATTGATGGATAGATAGATAGATAGATAGATAGATAGATAGATAGATAGATAGATAGATAGATAGATAGATAGATAGATAGATAGATAGATAGATAAGATAGATAGATAGATAGATAGATAGATAGATAGATAGATAGATAGATAGATAGATAGATAGATAGATAGATAGATAGATAGATAGATAGATGTTGGATGGATAGATGATGGATGGATGGATGATAGATGGATATATGATGGATGGATGATAGATGGATATATGTTGGATGGATGATGGATGGATGGATGATGGATGGATGGATGATAGATGGATATATGATGGATGGATTATTGATGGATGGATGATAGATGGATATATGATGGATGGATGATGGATGGATGATAGATGGATATATGTTGGATGGATGGATGATGGATGGATGATAGATGGATATATGTTGGATGGATGATGGATGGATGGATGATGGATGGATGGATGATAGATGGATATATGATGGATGGATTATTGATGGATGGATGATAGATGGATATATGTTGGATGGATGGATGATGGATGGATGATAGATGGATATATGTTGGATGGATGGATGATGGATGGATGATAGATGGATATATGTTGGATGGATGGATGATAGATGGATATATGTTGGATGGATGGATGATGGATGGATGATAGATGGATATATGTTGGATGGATGGATGATAGATAGATACATTTTGGATGGATGTATGATGGATGGATTATAGATGGATAGATGATGGATGGATGATAGATGGATGGATGATGGATGGATATATGTTGGATGGATGGATGATAGATGGATATATGTTGGATGGATGGATGATAGATAGATATACAGGGAGTGCAGAATTATTAGGCAAGTTGTATTTTTGAGGATTAATTTTACAACATTAATAATTAAACAACAACCATGTTGTCAATGAACACAAAAACTCATTAATATCAAAGCTGAATATTTTTGGAAGTGGTTTTTAGTTTTAGCTATTTTAGGGGGATATCTGTGTGTGCAGGTGACTATTACTGTGCATAATTATTAGGCAACTTAACAAAAAACAAATTTATACCCATTTCAATTATTTATTTTTACCAGTGAAACCAATATAACATCTCAACATTCACAAATATACATTTCTGACATTCAACAACCAAACAAAAACAAATCAGTGACCAATATAGCCACCTTTCTTTGCAAGGACACTCAAAAGCCTGCCATCCATGGATTCTGTCAGTGTTTTGATCTGTTCACCATCAACATTGCGTGCAGCAGCAACCACAGCCTCCCAGACACTGTTCAGAGAGGTGTACTGTTTTCCCTCCTTGTAAATCGCACATTTGATGATGGACCACAGGTTCTCAATGGGGTTCAGATCAGGTGAACAAGGAGGCCATATCATTAGATTTTCTTCTTTTATACCCTTTCTTGCCAGCCACGCTGTGGAGTACTTGGACGCGTGTGATGGAGCATTGTCCTGCATGAAAATCATGTTTTTCTTGAAGGATGCAGACTTCTTCCTGTACCACTGCTTGAAGAAGGTGTCTTCCAGAAACTGGCAGTAGGACTGGGAGTTGAGCTTGACTCCATCCTCAACCCGAAAAGGCCCCACAAGCTCATCTTTGATGATACCAGCCCAAACCAGTACTCCACCTCCACCTTGCTGGCGTCTGAGTCGGACTGGAGCTCTCTGCCCTTTACCAATCCAGCCACGGGCCCATCCATCTGGCCCATCAAGACTCACTCTCATTTCATCAGTCCATAAAACCTTAGAAAAATCAGTCTTGAGATATTTCTTGGCCCAGTCTTGACGTTTCAGCTTGTGTGTCTTGTTCAGTGGTGGTCGACTTTCTGCCTTTCTTACCTTGGCCATGTCTCTGAGTATTGCACACCTTGTGCTTTTGGGCACTCCAGTGATGTTGCAGCTCTGAAATATGGCCAAACTGGTGGCAAGTGGCATCTTGGCAGCTGCACGCTTGACTTTTCTCAGTTCACGGGCAGTTATTTTGCGCCTTGGTTTTTCCACACGCTTCTTGCGACCCTGTTGACTATTTTGAATGAAACGCTTGATTGTTCGATGATCACGCTTCAGAAGCTTGGCTAATTTTAAGACTGCTGCATCCCTCTGCAATATATCTCACTATTTTTGACTTTTCTGAGCCTGTCAAGTCCTTCTTTTGACCCATTTTGCCAAAGGAAAGGAAGTTGCCTAATAATTATGCACACCTGATATAGGGTGTTGATGTCATTAGACCACACCCCTTCTCATTACAGAGATGCACATCACCTAATATGCTTAATTGGTAGTAGGCTTTCCAGCCTATACAGCTTGGAGTAAGACAACATGCATAACGAGGATGATGTGGTCAAAATACTCATTTGCCTAATAATTCTGCACTCCCTGTATGTTGGATGGACGGATGATGGATGGAAGATAGATGGATATATGTTGGATGGATGGATGATGGATGGATGATAGATGGATATATGTTGGATGGATGGATGGATGATAGATAGATATATGTTGGATGGACGGATGATGGATGGAAGATAGATGGATATATGTTGGATGGATGGATGATAGATAGATATATGTTGGATGGATGATAGATGGATATATGTTGGATGGATGGATGGATGGATGATAGATGGATATATGTTGGATGGATGGATGATAGATGGATATATGTTGGATGGATGGATGATAGATGGATATATGTTGGATGGATGGATGATGAATGGATGATAGATGGATATATGTTGGATGGATGGATGATAGATGGATATATGTTGGATGGATGGATGATGAATGGATGATAGATGGATATATGTTGGATGGATGGATGATGGATTGATGATAGATGGATATATGTTGGATGGATGGATGATAGATGGATATATGTTGGATGGATGGATGATAGATGGATATATGTTGGATGGATGGATGATAGATGGATATATGTTGGATGGATGGATGATAGATGGATATATGTTGGATGGATGGATGGATGATAGATGGATATATGTTGGATGGATGGATGATAGATAGATATATGTTGGATGGATGGATGATGGATGGATGATAGATGGATATATGTTGGATGGATGGATGATAGATGGATATATGTTGGATGGATGGATGATAGATGGATATATGTTGGATGGATGGATGATAGATGGATATATGTTGGATGGATGGATGGATGATAGATGGATATATGTTGGATGGATGGATGATAGATAGATATATGTTGGATGGATGGATGATGGATGGATGATAGATGGATATATGTTGGATGGATGGATGATAGATGGATATATGTTGGATGGATGGATATTAGATAGGTAGTATATAAATAAATAACATGTTTAATAGATTTTGGTGGACAAATGTTTGTTCTGAATATGAATAAATTAAAAATCATAAATGAAAACATGCCCATCTCGTCAGTGGTATATTCAAGGCATTGTGTATGAATTATGCATCACACAGTTGACCCGTCCATCCAGTAGCAGTGTCATTTCTCTTTTCATTCTTTCATTTCAAAAGTGAACCTTTCAGATGCTGCATATCTTCTGCTCTCAGTTTATATCAGAATGCTTAACATGTTTCAGCCCACAGAGGCTCAGAGAAGAGGAGAAGAGAAACAAGTCATTGAAACTCTGAAAGGAGGCTTAGGAGGGGAAAGTAAATAACATGTTTATCTTCTGTGATTTCTTATTTTATGCCAGAACCCTAAGAGACGCTACAAGATCAAGGTCCGATGAAGCCACCCTGAGTGGAGGCGCTGGCTGAGGGCCAGAGAAGGGGTAGGAATCAACTCTTCCATGACCTTTCAATGACCTGACCGGCTGCAGAAGAGTTCACTTTTAATCTTCAAAGGAATATTTTGCCATTTATGTTGAAAGAAATTAATACTTTTATTAAGCAAGGAGACATTAAATGAATCAAAAGTGACAGTAAAGACATTTATAATGTTACAAAAGATTCTATTAGCATGAATTCTGGGTTAGAGATCGCAAACCCAAACTGGACCAATCAGCTGTGAGCAAAGTGACATATATCTGATGCGATAAGCCACTCCCCCTGTGTCTCTCGCTTGAGAAATCCACAAGTGAAGTAGGTAAAGCAAACATTGGGCTGGTCATGTGATCTCATGGCTGTTTTTTTAGGCTGCTAATGTCATTAAACATTGTATTTATTTATATATTTGTGTGTGAAACTATCCGAGGGACCGTATGGACTGCTCAGGGTGTGTTTTTAAGGGTTTGATAGCTGTGGACACCAAATGTTTTGTTCAAGAGCATCTCAGAAATTCACAGCAAAATCCCCAGCCTTTAGTTACCTCACACGCATGAACATGATTTGCCGCTTTGCTTGCTGAGTGCACGTTAGGGGGAGGGACAGTGATTTTAGAGAGCGTTTGATTGGACAGAAGTCCGTGTAGTGCAGAATGATAATAGATGGATGATAGATGAATGTATGGATAGATGGATGGATGGATAATAGATGGATGATAGATGGATGGATGGATGGATAATAGATGGATGTATGGATAGATGATAGATGGATGGATGGATGATAGATGGATGGATGGATGGATAATAGATGGATGAATGTATGGATAGATGGATGGATGGATAGATGGATGGATGGATAGATAGATAGATAGATAGATAGATAGATAGATAGATAGATAGATAGATAGATAGATAGATAGATAGATAGATAGATAGATAGATAGATAGATAGATAGATAGATAGATAGATAGATAGATAGATAGATAGATAGATAGATAGATAGATAGATGGATGGATAATAGATGGATAATAGATGGATGGATGGATGGATGGATGGATGGATGGATGGATAATAGATGGATGTATGGATAGATGATAGATGGATGGATGGATGGATGGATGATGGATGGATGATAGATGGATGGATGGATAATAGATGGATGATGGATAGATGATAGATGGATGAATGAATGGATGGATGATATATGGATGGAAGGATGGATAATAGATGGATGGATGGATAGATGATAGATGGATGGATGGATGGATGGATGGATAGATGGATGGATGGATAATAGATGGATGTATGGATAGATGATAGATGGATGGATGATAGATGGATGGATGGATAATAGATGGATGTATGGATAGATGGATGGATTATGGATGGATGGATGGATGGATAATAGATGGATGTATGGATGGATGGATGATAATAGATGGATGGATGATAGATGGATGAATGGATGATAATAGATGGATGGATGGATGGATGGATGGATGGATGGATGGATGATAATAGATGGATGGATGATAGATGGATGGATGGATGATAGATGGATGTATGGATGGATGGATGATAATAGATGGATGGATGATAGATGGATGATAATAGATGGATGTATGGATGGATGGATAGATGGATGAACGGATGATGGATGGCTGATAATAGATGGATGGATGGATGATAGATGGATGAACGGATGATGGATGGCTGATAATAGATGGATGGATGGATGATAGATGGATGAACGGATGATGGATGGCTGATAATAGATGGATGGATGATAGATGGATGAACGGATGATGGATGGCTGATTGGTCTCTCTGAGAGTGCCAGAACAGAGCTGGTGTGTTGAAGGTGTGGATCGCTGAAGGCTGTGTGTGAGCAGGAGCGATGCGGCTGAAGCCTCTGAGGCTGATGGGATTGGCTCGTGGAAGTTCAGTGCTCTTCTTCAGAGCAGACGCTGGGGCCGAGGGCAAACATCCGCACAGAAGCACCCATTCTCCCTCAGAGTGACAAGCTGGAGCTGTGCACCAATGAATGGGCTTTACTCTGACATTAAACTGAGGCGAGAGCCATTAGACGACGGCGCCCTGACACAGTAAGATGAATATCTCCCCTACAAGCAGCTTTAATCTGAAACTGCAGCGAGCAGAGGTCGACACGGACTCTGTCGAAAGAGAGGAAGGAACTTTGCAGAGATCTGCACTTCCTGTTGACGAGAACGCTTTCGGCACACACACACACACACACACTGCTGACAACACACCAAAAACAACTGATTTTACACTCGTGTGGAGCCTGATAACGGTCAGACGGAGCAAGGGTGTCCTGTTACTTTCTGAAAAGCACAAATCATCTATCATAACATTAACTAGAATGAAAATAATGATGATTTTGGCCAGTTAATTTCATAAAGCAACATTAGATATTGAACTGATATTAGTTCAAATACTATTGACTTATTAACTTATATTCTCCAAAAACATGTCCCACATTTTGCATTTTTACCTCTTGATTGTTCTCAGCTTCCTTTCAGGAACAGAAAGAGTTTCAGATCTTTTTTTGGATGATGGATGGATGGATCGATAGATAGGTAGATAGATGGATAGATGGTCAGATAAATGATGGATGGATGGATCGATAGATAGGTAGATAGATGGATAGATGGTCAGATAAATGATGGATGGATGGATAGGTAGATAGATGATTGATGATAGATAATGATGGATGGATGATAGATAATGGATGATGGATGGATGGATGATAGATAATGATGGATGGATGATAGATGATGGATGGATGATAGATAATGATGGATGGATGATAGATAATGGATGATGGACGGATGGATGATAGATAATGGATGGATGGATGATAGATAATGGATGGATGGATGATAGATAATGGATGGATGGATGATAGATAAAGGACGGATGGATGATGGATAATGGATGATGGATAATGGATGGATGGATGATAGATAATGGATGGATGGATGATAGATAAAGGATGGATGGATGATAGATAATGGATGGATGGATGATAGATAAAGGACGGATGGATGATGGATAATGGATGGATGGATGATAGATAATGGATGGATGGATGATAGATAAAGGATGGATGGATGATAGATAAAGGACGGATGGATGATGAATAATGGATGGAGGGATGATAGATAATGGATGGATGGATGATAGATAAAGGACGGTTGGATGATGAATAATGGATGGAGGGATGATAGATAATGGATGGATGGATGATAGATAATGGATGAATGGATGATAGATAAAGGACGGATGGATGATGGATAATGGATGGAGGGATGATAGATAATGGATGGATGGATGATAGATAATGGATGAATGGATGATAGATAATGGATGGATGATAGATAATGGATGGATGATAGATAATGGATGGATGGATGATAGATAAAGGATGGATGGATGATAGATAATGGATGGATGGATGATAGATGATGGATGGATGGATGATAGATAATGGATGATGGATGGATGGATGATAGATAATGATGGATGGATGGATGGATGATAGATGATGGATGGATGTATGGATGATAGATAATGATGGATGGATGATAGATGATGGATGGATGACAGATAATGGATGGATGGATGGATGATAGATAATGGATGGATGGATGATAGATAATGGATGATAGATAATGGATGGATGGATGATAGAAAATGGATGGATGGATGGATGATAGATGATGGATGATCGATAATGATGGATGGATGGCTGATCGATAATGGATGGATGGATGATAGATGAATGATAGATGGATGATAGATAATGAATGGATGATAGATGGATGATAGATAATGGATGATAGATAATGGATGGATGGATGGATGATAGATAATGGATGGATGATAGATAATGGATGATAGATAATGGATGGATGGATGGATGGATGATGGATGATCGATAATGATGGATGGATGATAGATAATGGATGGATGGATGGATGATAGATAATGGATGGATGGATGGTTGATGGATGATCGATAATGATGGATGGATGGCTGATAGATAATGGATGGATGGATGGATGATAGATAATGGATGGATGGATGGATGATAGATAATGGATGGATGGATGATGGATGATCGATAATGATGGATGGATGATAGATAATGGATGGATGGATGGATGGATGGATGATAGATAATGGATGGATGGATGGATGGATGGATGGATGGATGATAGATAATGGATGGATGGATGGTTGATGGATGATCGATAATGATGGATGGATGGCTGATAGATAATGGATGGATGGATGGATGGATGGATGGATGATAGATAATGGATGGATGGATGGATGGATGGATGATAGATAATGGATGGATGGATGATAGATAATGGATGGATGGATGGATGGATGGATGGATGGATGATAGATAATGGATGGATGGATGGATGGCTGATAGATAATGGATGGATGGATGATAGATGGATGATAGATAATGGATGGATGGATGATAGATAAAGGACAGATGGATGATAGATAATGGATGGATGGATGATAGATGGATGATAGATAAAGGATGGATGGATGATAGATAATGGATGGATGGATGATAATGGATGGATGGATGATAGATAATGGATGGATGGATGGATGATAGATAATGATGGATGGACTCATGTGAGAGGAATCTGAATGTGGCAGAGTTTGTCTGTATGAGATGAAAGCTGCTCAACAGCTGAGCTCTGCAGAGCTGAAGGAATCCATCACAGAGAATATCACACAGCTTGAGCTCAAACCCTTCACCTGACAGCAGGAGAGAGCCTTGAACTCTGGCTCCCGGCGGGGTCCGGGGCCGAACCCATCAGCGGCGGGGCAGTCGTCCTCACGGCGGAGGTGAAATGAAGGAAGCTAATGTGGGGAAGCTAATGGCTGTGCGTTCTCCTCTGAATGCGACTCCCGCGGACTCCATTTTCACGGAGCTGGGCTGCAGAATAAAAGCACCAGCGGCTGAATCCCCGGCTCTAATCCCACACGAGCGCTGGATCCGTGCTCTCCAGCCGCTCTCCCAGCCTCCCCAGCGATGCCTGACCGGTGTTGGGTGTCCTTGCGTTTGGATAATCAGCTGATTGTGTGCGGCGTGTGATCTGGAGGGTGGCGTGTGGCCGAGTGTGTTCTCTATTCCTCTTCCTCTTGACATTCTAAACATTAGGAATCACATTTGAGGGAAATAAAGACGTGCAGGGCATCTGAAGCACACACACCGGCGTGTGCCGCCACACGGGCGCATTACCAGCCCATTCGCTCGCCTCACAGGCGCCTCTGCAATTTCTCTTTAATGTCCCAGAAGAAGTTTTCTGGTGTTTCTGGTCAAACGGCTTCATCACGATCATACAGAGCAGACCAGAGAACCAGTTTAAACCAGGACGGAAACTCATGCGGATTCAGACGCTTCTCCCGAAAGGCCTCGGGAAGCCCCGAACACTGATCACTGATCATTGAGAGCGGATATCATTAAACACTGCACTCGTTTTTATTCATGTTTTAAACAGTTTTTATAGTTTTCATATTTTAGGTAAAGTTATAGTTAATTTAGTTGTGTGCATCCATCTATCTATCTATCTATCTATCTATCTATCTATCTATCTATCTATCTATCTATCTATCTATCTATCTATCTATCTATCTATCATCTATCTATCTATCTATCTATCTATCTATCTATCTATCCATCCATCCATCCATCCATCCATCCATCTATCATTCATTCAATCATTCATTTGTTCGTTCATTTTATCTATCTATCTATCCATCCATCCATCCATCCATCCATCCATCCAATCATTCATTTGTTCGTTCATTTTATCTATCTATCCATCCATCTAGCCATCCATCCATCCATCCATCCATCCATCTATCTATCATTCATTCAATCATTCGTTTGTTCGTTCATTCTATCTATCTATCTATCCATCCATCCATCCATCCATCCATCCATCCATCCATCCATCCATCCACCCATCCACCCATCTATCATTCATTCAATCATTCATTTGTTTGTTTGTTTGTTCGTTCATTCATTCTATCTATCATCAATTCTATCATTCTATCTATCATTCATTCAATCATTCATTTGTTCGTTCATTTTATCTATCATTAATTTTATCATTCTATCTATCTATCTATAATTCTATCTATCTATCTATCTATCCATCCATCCATCCATCTATCATTCCATCCATCCACCCATCTATCATTCATTCAATCATTAATTTGTTCGTTCATTTTATCTATCATTAATTCTATCATTTTATCTTATCATCTATCTATCTATCTATCTATCTATCTATCTATCTATCTATCTATCTATCTATCTATCTATCTATCTATCATCCATCCATCCATCCATCCATCCATCCATCCATCCATCCATCCATCCATCCATCCATCCATCCATCCATCCATCCATCCATCCATCCATCCATCCATCCATCCATCCATCCATCCATCCATCCATCCATCCATCCATCTATCATCCATCCATCCATCATTTGTTTGTTCTTTCATTCATTACACCCATCCATCCGTCCATATAATTTTTCATAGAAATCGAAACTATTTTTCTAAACTTTCAAACAATACTTTATTAAATCAACATTCAAAGTTCGTGCTGACAAGTCTTTCTTTTCTAGCTGAAATGA